>CM023484.1:125814530-125882027 GCA_013339685.2 Hyalomma asiaticum
TTGTAGCGTAAGAAATCGTCCATTGTTGCCTTCCCACGAACCCCAGTGCGTGCTTTGTGTTCGACAGTTTAGTGGAGGCGCGGTACAGAGACTTCGGTCGCTTGCCTCGAACCGACAGATTTGGGCGGCGATGTCGCTGACAGCGAAGAAGAGAAAGCGAGGGATAATAAGTCATAATTGATTCAGGCTGGTTCTGTTCATAAATTTGCACTCTTTACCGTTAATTTCATCCTGATTATTCGAATCTCATTCGTATTTCATAGTACTCATATCTTAACTCTTTCAACTTCTCACATCTTGGGCAATCCCCCAGGGTAGGTATGTGCCAGAATTGACGACAACAACAACATAAATGGTAATTACTGCATGTGCCGGTGCGTTTAAATTGCAGAAGGCGAGACGCTGGTCGTTTCGATGTTACTACTACGAGCCACGGTAGAGATATACCAAAATAGGGCGGCATTTGCGTGGATTTCACAGGGAGTGATCTAACTGTTTTGAGTTCATTTCAAACTCATTGCCAACGGCGACGCAAGGTAGGAGAACACCCACTGCTATTGTGTACAACTGGGCCCATATGGACGTTAGCCAGCTCCGGCGACTATTTTGGTTTAGGAATTGCAAGGCATTGCTACGTGTTTGTCATCAACCAATCAAGATAAACATCACCAGTTTAAGCAGAATATTCTCGGTGAGTTCTTTTCACGGCACCAAATATCCTCGTGCGAAGCTGCGTTCACACGAAAAATTAATTGCTGCAACAAGTAATAGCCTAGCATAATGAACATTGTGCTTACGATTTTGCCGAAGCATAACAATATGGGGTGGGGTTTTACCTGCCAGGACAAAGATATGATCATGAATTATTACCGAACACCAAGTAATTTTGATTAGTTCGGGTTCTGTAACGTGTAGCGGAAAAAGTGCAGTACCCGGGCTTTCACACTTTCGCGTCGATCGAAAGCTCCACCACATCGGCTGCGATCGAACCTGCGTATTTCAGGTCATCGATCGTGCGCCGCAGTTACACTTTCTTTGTGGCGTTTCTATGGTCAGGTGAAGGAATCGGTTCGGTCGTAGAAATTTCCGTCAGTGCCCTACGTCTACAGACTTACGTGAGGACATAGTTCTGGCATACATTTATCATCAAATTTTCTATACAGATGCGACAACAAAAGGCTCTCCTTAGCATGTCAAGCGGCTTTCTGGCCTGCTCGCCAGAATTTAGGGCAGAAGTCGAACACGAGTCTCTCAGTTTAGCAGCGAAGCACCATAGCCACTAGACGTCCGCCGTGGACTTCGTCAAGTGCCGCCAAGTCCCGTTATAGGGAAAGCGAAACACATTCGACGAGCAAAGCTTGGAGTACGGCCCCCATTTACCTTTGTTAACAATATTAATCAAAATTTATAAGACGTACGAGATACACCACTGTGTCACTGAGCATTTCTGGCAGTATAATGTTGATCGCGAAGGTCCACTAGTTGCAAAAACAGAGACACCGGTTGTAGACAGTTCTGAGTAGCGGAAATATGGAATTCATTCCAAAGGAAAAGCAGCGACGCAGCTACGTCCTAATAAAAGTACGCAATTTTCGAACCTCTTCTCACTCCAAATATACTCGGACGTCTGTGCAGTCCGAAGAGATAATAAGGTTCAAAGAACATTTTACACAAACGCACTGGTGTTCTACCACCCGACAACATTCCATCTTTACTTCTTGCTTCAGGTACTCCTAGTACCCCTAATGCGGGCGATGATCCAGCGTCATTTCGATTCAGTCAGCGGCGACGGACGACTGACGCGCTACGCGTAAATGTTTGCAGTGCTTGAGCACTGTAAACATCTACGTGTAGCGCTTGAAACGACAAAAACTTCCGTATGTAGTTTTCGCATGTAAGCTCTTATCTGCTGCACTCTTTTCAGAATAAATGGGGCTCAAGATAATATTCAATTGAATTTTTACTTAAATCTCATTTGTAAGATTGGTTGCCGTAATGCACAGCCTCAAAATATTGGCAGCTGTGAGTCACCAAAAATGTATGAGGCAATCAAAGGTAGAATACGCGAAACAGCGACAACGTCACGGCTTTTCAGGAATTGACGGAGGCTAAAGATAGCCAATGATAACAAATCCCGAAGCTCTATGATAAGAAGCATGACCTAAGCGGTCCCTCCCTGTTTCTATCATCTCTGCTCCACAACTGCTGCCCCGCCACGGTGGTCTAGTAGTTATGGCACACGGCTGCTTATCCGAAGGTCGCGGGAGGGAATTCCATCTGCGGCGGCTGCATTTCAGTGGAAATGTTGAAGACCGATGTGAGTGCACGTTAAAGAACACCACCACCACCATCATCATCATCATCATCAGCCTGTTTAGGTCCACTGCAGGACGAAGGCCTGTCCCAAGGATTTCCAATCCACCCTATCCTGAGCGAGTTGGTTCCACTTCATGCCCGCAAACTTTTTAATTTCATCGTTCCATCTAACCTTTTGCCTGCCTCTGTTGCGTTTTCCCTCTCTTGGCATCCATTCCGTTGCTCTTACTGTCCATCTGTTATCTTTCCTCCTCATGACATCTCCTGCCCAGGTCCACTTCTTTCTTTTAATTGATATAATAATATCGGCTATTCCTGTCTGTTCTCTGATCCATTCCGCTCGTTTTTTATCTCTTAGCGTTACCCCCAACATTTTTCTTTCCATTGCACGTTGCGTGCTCCTTAGTTTCATCTCTAGTTTTTTCGTTATCCTCCACGTTTCTGCACCGTACGTTAGTACTGGGAGAATGCAGTGACTGAATACTTTTCGCTTTAGTGAGAGCGGTAAGTTTCCAGTCATGATTTCGCGATGCCTTCCGAATGCGCTCCAGCCCAACATTATTCTACGGAGAATTTCTTTTTCATGTTTAGGAGTTCCTGTTATTAACTGTCCCAGGTATATGTATTCGTTTACACATTGTAAGGGTTCATTGTTGATATTAAAGTGCTGTTCCTTAGCTAGGCTATTGGGCATAACTTTGGTCTTTTGCCTATTCATTCTTAATCCGATTTGAATATTTCCCTGTTTAGGTCATCAATCATGTTTTGTAGTTCGTCTCCATCATTGCTAAAGAGCACAATGTCGTCTGCGAATCTTAAATTGCTCAGATATTCTCCGTCTATTCGAATTCCCTTGTCTTCCCAGTCTAGACGTTTAAAGATTTCCTCTAAACATGCAGTGAATAGCATCGGGGATATCGTATCCCCCTGTCTCACACCTCTCCCTATCAGGATTTCTCTGCTTCTCTCATGTAGGAGTAGTGTGGCTGTGCACTCTTTGTATATCTTGTTGATGGTTTTCACGTATATGTCAGGTACCCCTTGTCTACGTAGAGCTTCTAGAACTGCTTGTATTTCTATCGAGTCAAATGCTTTCTCGTAGTCGATAAACGCCATATAAAGAGGTGTGTTATATTCCGCGTACTTCTCAATTACTAGGTTGATAGCGTGGCTGTGGTCCGTTGTCGAGTAACCTTTCCTAAAACCAGCTTGTTCTCTCGGTTGATTAAAGTCGTGTGTTTCTCTTATCCTCCTAGAAATTACTTTTGTAAATAGCTTGTATATTACTGGGAGTAGGCTAATCGGTCTGTAAATCATTAACTCGTTTATGTCACCTTTCTTGTGGATAAGGATTATATTCGCATTTTTCCAACTGCGTGTCTTGACACGAAATGTCTTGACACATTTCGTGAAGAGCGATGCAAGTTTTTCAAGTACAATATCTCCTCCGTCTTGAATCAAGTCGGCTGTTATACCATCTTCACCAGCTGCTTTACCGCGGGACATGCCTTTGACAGCTTTTTTGACTTCGTCAGCGGTTATACATGGAATTTCAGTGTCCTCCTCACATTCTATTTCTATTAAGGTTGTATGGTCTGTCTGAGAACTGTACAGTTCAGAGTAGAAATCTTCTGCTACTTTTACTATTTCGTTGAAACTGTTGATAACGTTACCTTGTTTATCTTTTAGCTCATGTATTTTGTTTTGCCCTAAGTGCAGTTTCTTTTTGACCGTTTTAATGCTGGTGCCTTTCTCTACAGCTTTCTCTATTTCTCTCGTGTTAAAGTTTCTTACGTCTGTTTGCCTGGCTTTACTGATCTATTTTGATGGTTCTGCGAATTCAATCTTATCTTTTGGCGAAGTTACTTTCATTTGTTGGCGTTTTTTTATTAAGTCCTTGGTAGATTGGGACAACTTACTTGTTGTTTGCTTAGTTGTTTTACCCCCGACTTCTATCGCTGTTTCAATGATTGTTTTCGATATGGTTTTGCTCATTTCTTCTACATTGTCACCGTTTATGCCTAAGGCCTCGAACTTGCTGCTTAGGGCCACTTTAAATTCTTCGTTCTTCGCTCTGATTATCTCTAGATTGCCTTTTTTTCTAGTAAATAATTTATTTCTTGTTTTCTTTAGGTTAAGTACAATCTTTGCCCTTACTAATCTGTGATCGCTGCATTTTATCTTCCCAAGTGAGCACCAAGTGGTGGAACACCAAGTGGTCGAAATTTTCGCAGCCCTCCCATACGGCGTCTCTCATAATCAAAGCGTAGTTTTGGGACGCAAAACCCCTGAAATAAGTCAATCAGTCATATCTTCAATTGCTTTCCTTGGACATCTGCATCCCGATATACTTGTTATGAAAAGACGACAATGCAGATCCAATGTCCCAAGAAGACAGTGCTTGAACGACCACGCGGTTGACTTCATGAATCCGAACTGGTTAACGGGTTTGTCGTGGCGAGAGGTGTACAGTTTAAATATTTCATTTACAGGGATGCCAGAAGAACGTTTCGCTCATGGTCGGAGGGGCTGCGCTGGCGGTGTCATAGCACGGACGATTATGCGCCATTATCTTCGATTTTCAGTGTGGACTACAGGTATAGATATAATGATCTGCCACATATGTACTGTGATTTGAAAACCCAAGCAGACAAGACAGGAGAAGTGAATAAATGTATTCGCATATGCTATGTCAGGTCTAGGAATATCAGAGCTACAACAAGTTCTCCTTAGAATTGAATTCGAGCAGCGATGCAGTAGTGGTGCAAGCATAGATGGTAGCGTTCCCTTCCTGCTCAATCTCGCTCGTCTTTCCCGCTTTTAGCTACACAATGCGGTCAAGACTATGCTGTCCGCCCCCGCCCCCCCCCCCTCCCCCCCTCATTTTCGTATTAACATCCCTCCTCCTGACAGTTAGTCACGCCTGGCAACATCCCGAAAAAAGTGCAACTTACAGGAGAAGCCAGGGTCTTCTTGGCCACGTGCAGACCAGCACAGGGCTGAGTAGGAGTGCATTCTAAGGCATGATCCTGACGAGGTAACCTTTGCCGACTCCCGGTTGAAGGCGCCACTGATGACTGCGCAGGGCTCGGTTTTCTCCTAGTCTGAGACTGCGGAGTTGAATGTCTATCCGAACTCCGCGTGTTTTCCTTCGCTCGAGGAATGCCGGCGCTCTTCATGGAAGAAGTGGTGCTGCGATTGGCGACTCGTTTAGTTTGCCAGCGTGATTAAATAGAGTCGGCCTCCACTTCGCACAGCATCGGTACGCTCCGTTGCGAAAGTTTTCCAATGCGTATTTATTACTGCAATTCTTTACTCTGCATACCCACCACAACTTTTTCACGCAGCTCTTGAAATCCTACGCGAGAGAATCTCCTTGCTGGAAAGTTGGTGCACAGGAGTAGAAATACTATAATAGAACAACATATACAAAAGAAAACAAGGAAAAGAAAGGAACGAAATAGGAGAGTGCAGGCAGTCCTCAAGAGGAGGAAGAATCGTACGTCAAGAATGAAGATGAAAGCCCGCGTATCACTAGATGAACCACCTGCCGATGTCCTGTTACTTTCTTTTCTAATTATTTCATCTTCCTCCTTGTATTCCTTGCCCCTCTCCTTGAAACTCCTCTGCCGTTTTCTCTAGCTTAACCCTCCTTCCCTCTTCTACTTTCGGCACACTCTTTCCAGCCTTTTATCATACACACAAATTGCCACAGGATGTGTTGAAAGGTAACTCTGGCAGATTTTCATTGCTTGGATATATCGATGTCGAATATCTCGGCGTACATGGCAGCCTCTCCGAAAAATCTACGGATGCGGTGGTTGGCCGCGCTGCTCAGCAAACAACTCTGCGCATTCGAGCGAGCCATACAGGCAATGCAGTTATGGAGCCTGCCCTTTCTAATAACCGGAGTCAATGTACAGTTCAAAGACTTCACTGTAAATTTTACCTTCTTTTCTAAATTGCTGCCTTGCTTATGCCTGTTCCACTCGCTCAATTCTTTATTCAACCACGCATGTAGCATACTTTAGTAATTATGCTACAAAACAACATTTTAAAGTACCTGCTGTCGTCTCACAGAGTACGTCCGTAATAGGAAAGGCCTCGAAAACGATAGCAGGAATTGCATCCGCCGGCTCTTTCAATTTGCAACGCAACTGGAACAGGCCTACACCTATGTTTGACCTACTCTTCTTTGCTTCGAGGGAAAAGAATCTTACTTTCATGCTCGGCGTTAAGATTTATGATAGAAGGAACTGGTTCATTACATCAATAAACAGGTGAGCCTGCAGAGAGAAGCCGCCTGCAAAAATGGCATTGACTTAGTCGCCTTAGCACTGCAATAAGCTCGGTAATTAGTATGCACACGTAGTAATTGTTACTCGAGAACGCAAGTTCCCAAAGTCTTAATAATGTCATGAACCTTACCTTATATTCAGTCACCTTATGTTTTGCGGTGTGTTTCAGTTTAACAAACGCCCATTAAAGTCGACCATTCCTCGTATGCTCTTCTTCGTCCTCTTCTGCTTATGCTTCTCCCTGTGGATTTGCGCATACCAACCCCGGGGACATTTGCCAGGAAGCGTTCTCAATAAGAGACTACGTAAAAAGAACACTGAGTTACCAATCAGAGCGAAATAAACAGAGAGAATTTAATATTAGATATTCCAGATTTAACAGTGGAAACGCCCTGAGTTAATGACAAATTCAGCAATACTTGAGCGTACATCCCTGGAGTAGCAAGCCAGGCCATTAACCAGGCTTACATCTCCGGATTCATCAATAAAATATTCTCTCTCTCTCTCTCTCCTGTGAGAGAGGCCTAATGAGCCGGCTCCCGAAGACAGAATATTTGAAACGCAGAAACCTAAATGATATCGTTAAAAAGCATTTTTCGGTGTGCGTTTCTTTAGTGATAGGAAGCTACTACATTTAAGAGCTAATGGTCTATCGATTCGTCTTTACCAGAATATCGATATAAAGCGAACGTAGCCAGACCAGCTCTGTGCGATGTTTAGTTTTTGGATTAGACAACATAATTGCGCGGAAACAACTTCTGTGGTCTCCTGGAGTTGAAAACGTTTCTATTTCTCGGGGATAAGGGGTGTGAAATTTCACTTAAGTGAGTTAATAATGAATTACTCAACTCTTGCGTTACAGCTCGGCTTCTACGTCGGGCAGCAGTTCAGTTATGGGCGCTGATGCTCAAAATACTGATACTATTGAGCCGCTAAGGGTTCCTCTTGTCAAGCTGCCTACCGCTAAATTCATTATAATTCCTGTGTGACCAGGCGTCTATACCAATCTAATTAGATCTTCATGAGGAGGAACTAAAGCACGAAAAGTGCACAATGGGCGGGAATCGCTATTTACAGTAACAGCTGCACGTAAAGAAAACAGGATCTACTATAATAGGACGGATAAAATGTCTGACCTAAATATTCACAGACTCAACCGCCAGAAATTCAGAAAAAATATCTGTAAGTGATCGGGAAGCCTGAGTAAAACTATCCAATTAAAACCTTCAGAAAAATATACAAATTCTAGATTTTTCATAAATTTGTGTTACATCTTCTAAGCCTGAATCATCTAAATGAGTCGAATGTAACTCGAAGGTTCTGTCATTCACCAGCAATCGGAGAAGCTTCGCATGACTGTACTTCTACAGGGGACCAATAAGTGCCTGCACGTAAACATTCAAGACCCCTTGAACTTTAAGGAAGCGGAATCTTCAACATAATTAAATAAAAAAAAATATAGCACGAGCAACACCATGAAGATTATAAGTTTTCATATATCCTCATGCGCTCATCTAGAAAGAGCTATATTCTGCTTTTTACTTTCAACACAACCTGTCATTCGGAATAATAGAAGAAAAAAATGTGCGCCTGGCGCATCACAAAGAGGGCGCGCGTCATTTACACCTGAACGGGCCAAAAGAAGAAGATAGCGCTCGTGGGGTCGCATCATCGTGAAATTGCGGTCATGCTGCAGGCTTCTCCAGCTGACAAGGAGAGCGTCGAACCGGTAAGTAGGAGCTGTTTGAAACACTTCGGGGGCCGCCATCGAAATGTAGAAGAATTAAATGAATCTTGATAGCTGAAATATTTGAACCAATAGAACAGAGCAGTGCGAGTTGTTGCGATTGTGGCAACCACGACAAGCTCGAAACAACGAGGTGCACGAAAACATATGCGTCATTTTGGTAGATAACGACAAAAGAATGGCGTGACGATTTTTACAAGGAGGAGAAATGTGACATAATGTGGGCGATAAAGCAGGATAGATGTTTGTTATAATTCAGTTGAACAGCGCAGAATAATAATAATACATGGAGAAAAAAAATGCCCAAGTGCGCTTTATACACGGGCATAAAGCGATGCAAGCACGCACAGGCCGTCGTTCTACTGGGGTTTATTTGCGCGCGACAGCTATGAACGAGAAGAATGACATGCAGAACTGAGTTGTTATAATCAGATACAAACTGATACCAAAACGCTCAACTGGCCGTCTTACCCCTGTTTCTTTGGGCACAACGGCTATGTACGTAGGCTATGTAGGCATGATTTCACTGAGTGCACAGGTCGCGGGTACATGACGATGAAGGTACGCGTATTATCGACTCGATTAAATAAAATTACTAGGTAGCCCGACAAATGTCCTGCAATGCATACATCGTGGGCCTCTTTCTCCCATTCTTTTTTTTTAGGGGCGAAGCTCCTTAAGGCGTGGATCGTTCGTCCCTTGTAGTCGTAACCACCTCGTTCTAGGATTGCGCTCGATAGCTCGCGCGCCGGGAGGCTCGCGCTCGCCCTCGGCGCGTTCCTCCCGGCGCGCGAGCTCTCTCACTCTTCCATCTGCTGTCTTGTGTGAGAGAGACAGAAAGAGAGAGAGAGAGAGCGAAAGACTGTCCGTTTCTAACGATGATGATGGGTTTGTGCTAGCGCGTTACGGCGCGTGTAAGAAGCTGGTGTAAGACGCTGTGGCCTCTCCGCCTTATACTCTTTCAGCAGTCATGTGATGGCGTCGGCAAACGCGGTGCGCGTTCCGGCCTGTGTAAGGGGCTGCGTAAGACGCTGTGGCCTCTCTCCCCTTACTAGAGTGTACTGCATGTTTCTAACGCGTTTGTGCTAGCGTCCCCTTAAACGCGAGATCCCAGCGTTCGAATAGAGTGTTTCTCACGTCTTTACATGATGATCGCCTGGGCGAATTACACGGAAGATTAACGGTTTACCGGTGATTCACTCCGGAGCTTCGCCCACTCATCATCATTCACCCCGTGGATATGCTGTGATTTTTTTTCTTTTTGCCCAGACTGGTTCTTTCTGTACTTATCTTTCGATAGCGCATAATATTTCCGCCACTAGCGCTGTTCCGCTACTCCGTGGCTTCGCGTTCAGCAGTACTCTAGTATTTGTGCGATGGGGCGGCGTCTTTATGAATGTAAGTGTATTTGAGCTCGTCCAGTCGGTTGTAAGCACCCTCTGTTTACGTTGTAACCAATTATTTCTTTTCCTGGGTTTCACGTCCCAAACTTCTTTATGAATATGCTTTATAATCAATGGTGTGAGACCGTTTAATATTCGTGTTATAACATATATTAACGAAATAGTTGCGTATTCTTTGGAAGAATGTGCCGTCAATGGCTGCGTTGTTTCTTCTCTCTGGGTTGGGCATCCTCATGCCGACCTCATCCTCATGCCTAAGCACTGGTCACCTCTGCGGCTGTCAGTCGGATAATTTTCGAACAACAGTCGCAATGGGGCATGCCTTTAGTGATTTTTAATTTTACATAGTGAGAAGTTATACATATGAGGGTGTATATGTGCACCTTCCTTCGGTGAAGATTCGCTGCAGCGTTATTGCCTCGTGGACTGCCGACCTTGAAGAATTTCGCCGAAGCTCAAGTGGTAAACCGATGCAATTGCATGGAATATGCCCATACACCATGTGCCGCGCATCCTCGCATGGGGCGGTGACCTTGAGGAGAAGCAAGTGTGCGCATCCAATCACATGTGACGTATGCCGTTGTACCCCAGCCCTTGCTGTTTAGGCATACGCCGCATGTGATTTTGCCTGCACCAAATGCCGGCTGCGCTTTGCGTGATGTGCGAAAGATGCATATCCTGCCGCATGTACCGTTGAAATTCCCCTTCACCATACTGAAATATTGAGCTTTTCATAACTTTGTCTTGATAGAACAGCATGTACAAATAATCTCTGTATAAAGCAACATATTCATCCACGATTTTGATAAATCGGAGGTTTATTGTTGCTGCAAAGGCCACTGGCAAAACTACTAATAAGTCAAATGGTTAAACTACTGGACATGTTTTTTTTGCAAACGCATACATCATATTGCATCACGACAGAGTGTGGCAGCATGCACTGTTGGCACACAATGGTGATGGTATGATACCTAAAACCTTCCTGGCTTTCTTGAAAGCATATTTAAGAAAAGAAAAATGGAAGTCACAGCACTGACACAGCTATTACTTTGCATGAAATGAGGTGTTGTAGCTTGTTTTGAGAGACGACAAAGATGGAAGAAGAGATGCTCAACGTGCTCAGGGAAATTATTCGACATGTTTTTATCCGAAATGTAAGTGTTGAGTGCACTGCTCCTGCAACAGGTTTTGAACAATTTTTAGCTGAATAATTTTTTTATTCCTTCGTGCTAACCTGCGGTGCCACCACCCACTCCTGGAATTTTTATCAGTGCTCCATCAAGAAACTAACGCACAAGGCTTCTGTGTAACCAGTTCATAATGACACTTCTGGTATAGGGTGTTGCATGATTCTTCGAACTTAAACCTGTGCGCAGCATGTGATGGCCAAGTACAATTCTGCAACGACACTGCACTCCCACAATGGCCACACCACCAGTACGTAGCCTCTGAGCTTGCAAGTGAAAGTGACGCTCGCAATCTCGGGGACCATGTTTTGAAGCAGCATTGGAGCAGTTTCACTCGTTAACAAGGATGAAGCTGCATTCTCATCACTGCAATGGTAACCCACGAATGCATTGTTAACCCTCTAACAGGGTAGCACTTTGCACCATGGTGCTCGGACATTTTCTCGTGCAACTGTTCTAGGAGACTAGTATGCCGTGTGATTGAAGAGCAAGTTTCCAGCTCTGATTTAAAAAGTTTGGCAGATCTTACTAACACTTGAAGGCAAAAGCCTCCTGTATGCTTGCAAGACATGAGCCACTGTGTGATACTATTTTTAGGCCAGCCCTTCTGCGACATGAGCCAGCGCTTACTGAACTGCGTAAAGATGCAGAAGTGATGCTTGTTGCTGGTAGGTGTTACATATGTGGTAGCACAAGCCAGAAACAATGCACTTGAAAGACACATGATTGCACTTGTATGTTTTTGCTCTCTAGTCAACACAATGTTGCTCATTAGTCTATTTTTCAGCATCATCTGCTGGAAAGACATTTTATGACCACACATCATCACAGGGGCTCAATCAGCTGCATTGAAAACATAAATTTGTTTGCTTTCACATTGACATTGCAAAAATGTATGCGAGAACTTCTGTCTTAATGATGCGTTAGCCAATGCATAGCAGGCTTTTGATCCTAAGAAGTTTCATGTGGTGCATACATGCATATCATGAGCACAGCTATACAGGTATTCACCACAGCTGATATGATCCACTCAGCGTCACTGCTCTACATAAGTACCCCGTGATTGGGAATAGGCATCTTCCACACATTTCTAATCTTATGGGACAGCAAGGTTCTGCATAAGGTTGTCAGCAACGTCACTACAACACTGACACCTTAAAGGCCAACTCCAGTGATATTTTGAGGCTGATATATCTGTATAAAATTCACTGCGCACGTTTCTTGGCACACTTCCATGATCTGTGCAAAATTACAGGCTTGCAGATCGCTTGCAGTTCAATTTTTACCGATTACCTGAAACTGCCCACCTGGTTTCCTACAGTTATTGGCCGCACTTTGTGTTGAAGTCATTTTAGGCAAAGCGACAGAAGCGCACCACTACCATACCATGGCCTTTGAGATCTGCACGCGCCGACACTACTGCTAGGGGAAGGGCCCATGCACTGTCACACCATACAAAAGGCGGGTCGACCAATTTGTTGCCACTGTTACGTTGGATTTCAGCTTCGGTTTCATGCTTTCCCGTGATTAAAAAATTATTTTTGCATTTTCTGAGCATTTCTGCTATCAGGAGTATAACAGGAGTGCCTCAGGAACTTGGAATGGCCATTACCTTGACATGCTAAAAAAATATTACCGGAGTTGGCCTTTAAGTGTCCACATTAACATTTTTTTCTTTTTTTCTGCCCAAATTACAGGTTCAACTCCCAAGCAATGTGGATCAGGGTCCTTAAGGGCTTGAATGCTGACAGGTACCAGTGCTCTGCTCAACAGTACTGTAAGGGGAACAGCAGCTGCCTTTGTAGAGTATTTTTAAATGTTTTTAGTGGATGCCATTAATCACTGTGATTAACGAGAAACTTCTGGAGAATGACCTCAAGGTGTGTTTTAAAAAGTGAACACAAGAATTACCCGAGCAGGGCTTGCTGGTGTTATGACTCCTTGCATGCATTGTCTAAAGGAAAATAATAAATGGAATTGCTTAATGCATGACTGTGTTGCTCATACTTTTTACATTTGCGCTGCAGTACTGTCTGACACGCTTGAAGGCCTTGCGTTTGCTTTCAAAAGTAAAACAATTTCAGTTTTGCTCTAGTGCATTCTAAATCATATCAAAATGTTGTTTGCTAACAATATCTAAAATTTTAAAGGTTTCAATGGCTGATTACAGACATGTTATAATAAATTCTTTCATTAGGCCAACTAGTGCATATCAGGCAATATGTCCCTTTCCATTCCTGTCCCTCGAAGAAACCTTGCAATGGACATTGAATTCTGCTGCAGTTCTTGGACTTCAACAAAAGCTGCGTCTGTATTCTGCCATGCTGGAAAAGAAGAAACAGGAAAACAGGAAAAAACAATTGTGTCACTGTGATAGTTAACAAACAACATTTCACACATAAGACATGCAGACTAAGAAATGTGTGCCTCAGATAGTGGCATGCATTCTTAAAGAAAAACTGCTCCATTTCGAAGAGAATGAAACGTTTACAACATCTCGTGATCAAATTTAGAGTGTACTACAGTGCTGCCATGCAATACATTTCAGATACCTTAAGTGCATAAGAAGGAGTGCTTGTTCAAATTTCAAGAGTAGGTGATAGCTGCTGAAGCACACTGCTTGCCAGACATCAAGAGGATCTAAAACTGCTGGTTGCCCTTTCTACACCATCCCTCTCCAAGCACAACTTCCTCGCACACAGCGTTTGTGCTCCACCAGTAGCTGTTCCAGCATAAAACAGTAGAAGAGCATTTTACGTATGATGAGTGCTATCAGAAAGCTGCTGTCTACAAGCTGTATTACAAAGTAATGTGACTGCATCTCTTCACGTTGCTGAAAAACCCCCGATATTCCAAATGTCTGTATTTGTGAGCGTCGATATCTTAGCAGTGTGCTAGTTGTCAGGCTTTTTCGCATGTAGATGTATAAAAAAGGGGGGCAAGTTACATTTATCCTCCATGACAAAATACATGAGAATGTGGGTCTGTTGTGCTCTAGGTGTTGTTATCACTTTTATTTCTGACATATCTTGCACTGAACAAATTTTCTAGCACTCGGCATGGCCGTAGTGACTGCACGTGTTAAATTCAGAGTCTGTAAAAATTTTGCAGGTGCAAGTATTTTCACATTTTCAAGGCCCCTAGTGTGACTTGGTCTTATTCAGTCAAAACAACAAATTCTTTTTTTTACAACCATAAATAAATATTGGTGCCAGGTTTTGTATTTCCACTCTATTTTACATTAAATGCTTGTGAAGTGCCAAGACGGCATTGGTGCATTCTAACGCAAGCCGTACAAGAGGTCTGCTGGCATATTACTCCTAGCATAGGGATGCTTTCAAAGTGTCTCGGACAGTTCACTGAATTTAACAAAGATATTTCTGTTGGGTTCCTAATACAAACATCGGGCAGTAATGCCCAAACATGTATGCTCTGACAATATTTACTTTGTGAAATACATTCTTGTAGGAGTTTTCGCTATTTACTGCATTCAGTTTCATTTCCATCTGTGTGAAGTCTGATTTGGTCTTCCTATAAGTCTTGCATGAATTATGCAGTCATAAGAAAATAAGTGCGCTTTAACAAGTACATGTGTAAGGAAATGAACATCAGTTCTGTTGACAAGGAAGAGGCGGTGAGTAACAAAACCTTCGATATTCCACATGGTGTTTCTTTCACTTGCAAAGAACTGGTTTGAAGCCAAAGTGTGTTTGTAAATTTCCAAACATAGAGGTCATTTCATGGAATGCTCTTATTTTCTTCCACAGTTAGCTTTTGTTTCCATTTCTTCTCCACGAAAGACCCCGCAATAAAAATGCACAAAACAGCCTCAATAAGATCCTCCGTCACATATGCTAAAAAAATGAGCTAGTGATGCGACAGCAATATCCTTGTTATGAGAACTTATGACAAGTCATGGTTTGCATAGCTTGATAGCAGATATGCTCTGGTAAGCTCCACTACATTACAGACATGTATTGTGGTGAAGTTATGCGAAAACAGAATACTACGGCAAAATTAGGTCACGTTACTATTTAAGGCGGAGCACACAAGTAGGATTTAATTTACTTTCCTAACTTCATTCTGATAAAATGCTTGGTCGGCCGCGTACTGTTATCTAGATCATCTTGTTACTCCTGTGAAAGGAAAGCTTCGCCGCAATGCAGATTTGTGTAGTGGTGAAAAATATTTTTCCTTAGCATCCCATGTTATCACTTGCACTGTGTAGCGCACAATAATTATGCGTGAGTGCTGCCAACAGCTGAGCTTTGGCTGGCATGGTGTCAATTAAGTAACGTCCGCGAAGTATAAATACTGGCACATATATACTCTGCGAAATCTGCGTTTCGAGTTGTTAGAAAGACTTATAACGATCGAGATAAAGTGCTTGTTGAGGAGATAGTATACAGTATAGTGATTTCTGAACTACGCTCCTGTTTATGCTCTGATATCAGATACCTTTCGTCTCGTGTTTCGCGGTAATCCCGTTCTTGCAGGGGTGCGTAAGCTTCGACGCAGTGCAGCTGGTCTCTGTAATTGTGGGATGACAGGTCTGTCTTGTGGGTCACGAGTGAATGAATCAAGCAGCACTGCGCACACTTTAATAAAGACGAAAGGAGTCACGAAGTCGCCCAAAACACAAGTGTGTGTATGTGCGTGTGGGAAGAGGGGGTCGAAGCTGAACCGCACACGAACCAGTTGGGGACCGTAGTATGTGCTCCTGCCCAGTCTCGGTACTTTCTTTTGCCTTCGCGAGTTGCAAAACGGTGGCATGGCCTATTATACAGTCACGTTTATAGTCGCACAGTATCGACAAGTATACGTATGTAAGTTGCATACGTCGGCCGATGTTAGTGCGAGTACGCGAGGGTCGCTAGCCTTCATGCACTGGGTGCCCTAAACGCTATATACCGGCCGTACTGACAGTCTCAGGAGCGCGCCTTTGGCACCGGTGTTATGAAAAGTAACAAAAAAAAAATAAGATTACCGATTGTCAGCATCCCGACGTCTTCATTTCTTCCAACTGTGACTGCCTGTATCTGCTTGAGATGCACGTAGTATGGTCCACACTTAGCGTACGCGCCGATCCGATGTGCTGCGACGGCTGCGACACGGTAGGCACGGCGATCGAACATGGTCGCATCCCGACGTCTTCATTTGTTCCTAGTGGGCATGTAACTGCTTGAGATGTACGTAGTATGGTCCACGCGTAGCGTACGTGCAGATCCGATCTGCGCGGTACCGCGTCGGCTGCGGCGTAGTGGACGCGGCGATATCCCAACACGATCGCGCACAGGCGGGCCCAGCGGCCTGTGCGCAGCGTTAGCAGCGTCTTCTGAAGCACCGCGCGATACGAACACGTACGCGCGTTGTCTCTTTCGAAGCGCCTGAAGTTTATTGACATGCCTCATATTCTAAGTGGCGTACGCCTCGGCACTTTTTCGTCTGCTTCGGAGTGCATACGAGCAACGTACGAAAGCACGGCGATGGCCGAAGTCCACTTCCTCGCGCGAGCCAGTGGGCGCGCGGCTCGTCTCCTTGGTCGCGAGCTGTCTCTGCGAGTTTCTTGATTGAGAAATACCGACTGCTCGCGTTGAGAAGCGTTCACCGGCAAAACCCATATATATATATATATATATATATATATATATATATATATATATATATATATATATATATATATATATATACAATGGATCTTGACTTGCAATGAAGTGCCGGTGGGAGATTTCACTTGTGCATTGTGCATAGTTGAACCGTGAGGATTCGTAGCATGCGCGTTAACTAAATTAATCCGGAACTCGGCACGATCTACGATGCACATCCCGAGCTTCGCCCACTCATCATCATTCACTCCGTCGATATGCTGTAATTTTTTATTATTCGCGGGCCTATGGTATTTCCATACGCCGCCACCGACAGCTCTAACAACAGCGACGCGCGTCAGGTAATCCAACATTCTCATTAATGAACCTTTCTAAATACGGCGCCCTGTTTGCGCAACGACACTGCTGACTACCTGCGGAACTTGAAGCTACAGAAGTGTGGTAGGTGGGCATTCCAGGGTAACGCGAGAACGAATTACTGTTCCATATTGATTTCATTGTGGCGAACTTAAAGCGCACAGTGGCTGACGGGCAACTGAAGGCTTCCTTGCTTCATATCGGAGTACATTGTTTCGTGTCACGTTCTGTATACTCAAGGTCTTTACAAACGTGCTATTTTTTATTTCAAGAAGACTAGTAGGCCAGACTCTTGGTTACTGCTAGTTTGGGCTACCTTCTTTTTTTTTTCGTCTTAACTGCAGTGCCATGACAATAACATTACGCAGAGTTCAGCAGCTGCTCAGCTTTCGTAATAGAGAGGCGGGAGATCTCCTTCTCGATAATTCCTTAGATATTGCAAACTGTTTTATTAACTTCTTTTGTACTGACAACCAAGGGCATGATGATCCACTGACCACGTTTTACCCCCGTATGCCTCATAGCTTTTTCCTTTACCCTGCTACACCTGAAGAAATAGCCACTCTCATGTCTAGTGTAAAAAATACGGAGCCTGGTCTTGATAATTTCTGCCCATCTCTCATAAAAAAAGAATAGAATATCAGAAACATTTTGTCACATAGTCAACCTTATTTTTACCACGGGAATTTTTCCAAGGCCTTTAAAGAAGGCCAAAATAATCCCTGTTTTCAAGAAGGGGGATAAACGTCACACATCTATCGTGCTATAGCTGTACTTTCATTCTTTAGTAAAGTTGCCGAAAATGTAATCGTAATACGCTTGACTTCCTGTTTATCCAAATTTCAAATCCTATCAACAAATCAATTCGGATTTCGGGAGGGCTACTCAACTGATTTAGCATTAATATATTTGAGAGAGGATCCGGCCGGCAATTGATTCAGGAAACTTGGTTAGGGCACCATTTATTGATCGATCTAAAGCATTCGATTCACTTGTTCACAACATACGCTTTGCTAAATTAGAGTCCATTGGTATAACAGGCCCGGCACTCAAATTTACGAAACTATTTGGAAGACAGAGAATATGTTGTATCAATATCTAGCACTTACTCGCACCCTAAAACAAGTAACATTGGGGTACCGCAGGGATCAATATTAGGTCCTCTGTTATTTTTAATATCTATTAGTGACCTTTCACAATGCCTAAAATCATCTGACTGTATTCCTTACGCGGACGACACTACTATTTTCTGCGCAGACAATAACGTTGATTCATTATTGTGTAAACTTAACCACGACGCGGATAACATAGTTAATTGGTGCTAATAAAATAAACTACACATTAATGCTACGAAATTGAAGTTCGTCATGTTCTCCTCTAAGCAAAATCATTTTTTAGGATCTCCATCATTAACCTTTGCCTCAAACGCACTCTATCCTAGTGATAATGTCATGTTTCTTGGTGTCACATTAGATAAACACCTAAAATTTGATGAGTATGCTTTATCGTTAACAAAAAAGGCAGCTTATGGCATGAGAATATTAATTAAATTTCGCAATTTCTTCAATATAGAAACGCTAATCTCTCTTTACTACGCTTTCATTCGTACGTATATTAATTATTGCATATCATCATGGGGAAACACGTATCCGGTCCATTTATCGCCATTGCAACACACTCAAAATCAAGCTATTCGTATCATGATGCCTAGCAGCTACACATCAGAAGCATCTCGATTGCTCATCTCTAACGGCATTCTGTCGGTGGGAAAACCTCACAAATACTCACTCACAATTCTGATACACAAATCCATCAACGGAAAGCTTCCGTTCCCCATAATCACCAAAAGTCAGTATCCTCACTCATTGTGTAGCCGTTTCGCTTCCAGCAATAGCTATTTATTACCGAAACCCAGAGCTAATTATGGTAAGTTCACTACTAACTTCCCAGCCACACAACTCTGGAACTCATTACCATGCCATATTAAGAGTCTCTCTAATTTCCACGCATTCAAGTTCAACCTGCGATCTTACTTGCACTCAGCATAATCATTTCATCATCACCACATTTTTAGCCCTTTTTTTATAATCAAACCATGTTAGCGTTATGCTTCTTTTGTTACAGTGTTTAGTTTGTGCTCATATTTAGCTGCGTTGTACGTACTTTTGTTACTCATTCCTTATGGGAGGTCCCCTGTACAGTCTGTTGATTTTGGGACCTCCCTCTGTATCTGTATAATCCCCAATTATAACTACCATTTTTGTGCAATAAATAAATGAAAAAATAGAGCATATTTCCCTCTTTCTAAGTGTTTATCATTTGTGTGCTTAATCAATAATCACAAGTCATTCAACGATCACATCGTTCCTTGTGTGATCAGTTTTTGTCCTTTTCATAGATGCTACGGCTGAAATAATTTTGACACGTTCTGTGAGGCATGCCTTCTGTCATATATCTTGTCTACTGTGCAGTCGGAGCCAGTCAAAGAGGAACACGGTGCACGAAAGGTCCAAAAAGACTCGCTTGTCGTGTTGAGGTGAGCAGTGCTTGCTGGTCTTTGGTGTCAATTTGAGATTGCTGCTACACTTCCTCCACTTTGCAGATTCTGCACTTGAGGGCCGAATTTCACCTATGGGGATCGCTTCCTCGCAGCATCGTCCAGAGGTCTGCCCCTCATGAATGTCTAACGAAGATAAGAAAAGCCCAACAAAGGATAAAGGCCCAATTAATGGATAGAAATTGTTCTGATTGATGGCTGATTGTGGTTGAAGGGATTAGCCGTAGCCCAAAAAGGTTTGGTTGGTCAGCGCTACTAAATAATTCGTGTCAGTGCAAGCACCACCTACACTAATGGATGACACAACGGTAGCTCAACTGTTATTGCAGGGAAGATGGTGGCGTGCTACGTGTGCACGCCTAACTTTCGAGCGCTCTACGAGTAGCTTCGTATGCACAAAGTTTACAGTCTACAAGGGGTCGGAGACTTGCCGTTAAAGAAACCGGTATAGCCTAGATGTAAAGCAAGCTCGGAGAGTGCTGTTTGGAACATAGCACTTGTAGGGTGTGAGAAATCGCGCCTAAAAGAGTCGAACCCATTACTTTAGTCTAACTTACGCCGAAACAGTGCACGTAAGTCGACATATCATACGCATACTACGGCGTCCTTGTAGCTCATACGATAACCTTATACTCAACTTCTTCTAACAAAAGGTGCAGTAACTCTTTTACGAAAACGCCGATATGGAAAATAGAGCACACACCAGACATTGACGGAGTTGATATACGAATGTAGGACAAAGACAAATAACAAAGGTGATTGTCGGCTCCACCGCAATGTCCTCGCCCAGTGCACTGTGAAGGCGTGAAATTCTGGCACTTGCACTAGAGCCATGCTAGTGGTTTCTTCGTGATAATGCGTTGCATTATAATCTTAACCATTGAAATTGGCAACTTTGTAGAGCACATCATTGGGCAGGAACTGTGAAATTACGTTCAGGCATTGACGTATGTGTCTGGACAAGAAAAGAAATAAGATTTCAAGAAAGATTCCTGTTATAGCAATAAAATGACTAATATTCTTAGAGGAACAAATTGAATCATAAAGGGTAATTCGGTATTGCTTTGCGCCTGCTCCATATAGAGAAACGACACATTACGCTCCAACATATGTACAACGTTTCCATACGGCAAGGTATCATGGTAGATTAAACTGATGCACAACTAGACAAAAATAACAAAGGTTGGTCTTTCCATGGCACATGCACAGCGACCTTAACTGCGTGAAAAGGCTCGAACACAAAAGCACTCACCTAATATCCAGGTGCGATTGCCGGGTAATCTCAGAAAGGTTATCAGTATCCAAGGGGCCCTCTGAATGACAAAACGAGTTCGAATTCACCGCGCAGGTTGTTGTCTCTTCAACCGCCAACAGCAATTATTCGCACATTGAAGAAGCGCACCGCGGCGTACACTCTTAACGCCAAATTTATCGACGCATCTAATATAAGCCACCATTTTCAAATGAAAATCAGCTAAAAATCAGTTCATAAGAGATGGGTTAGCTTCTATGGATACATTGCATATTTCAGAGGTAATTAAACACCGCCCAATTTAATGTGCTTTAGCATGAATAGACCTCTTCAGAATAAAGCTCGTCACTTGCTTTTGTGAAGCAATGCGTAATGGCATCAAAACAAAAGCGCTCTCGCCCTATAGGTGGCAATGGACAAGAAACCACTCATACACTGGCGCTGATGCATCTTGTTCGTGTGACAATAGATTTTTGCCGCCCCTTTCTTATTTGGATGTTAAAAATTGTTTCCGCATGACCAATTTTCTTCACCCGGACATTTAAGGCTGCAGTGCTTTCATCTATAATCGGCTTGATACGCCTTTTTTCAAAAGGAATCAGTTATTCGTTAAAAAAAGAAAAAATTGGCCGCGTATCTCCGTGCTTCGCTGCAAATGCCGTCGAAAGACGATAGCCTTCTACCGGCCGTACTACATGAGTCCCGTGTCGCGTGTTTCTATTCCCCCCGAGGAGTTGCGCAAGCGAGAGGGAAAACGAAGAGACGCGAGGAGAGAAAGGGACCGGCCGGAGTGGCGGGCGGCCGTTCCCTGCCTTCCGTTCGGCACGATGGATGGATGGATGGATGGATATTAGGAGCGTCCCCTTTATAACGGGGCGGTGGCCGGGCCACCAAGCTCGAGCTTTATTTCTTTTTCGTTTACAACCATTTCTTTTCCCGAATCACACATATTTTCACACGAGCGCGAGATAAGGGTGCCATGAAACGCAAGAAGCTTGCCTAGTACAGGAAACGTCCGCTTTTGCGCATCCTAACAAGCACTAGGGTCTTTAGAATTACGCATCTATGTATATTCTACTAAAGGAACACACCGTCCAATACATACGTATTGATGTTGCGCCTCAGATATGCGTAATATTTGCTTTTTGGCCGACTGTGTTCAGAAGTATGAAGGTAGCCACCAGTTCAAGCTGGGTAGTCGTTGAGGAAAGGGTTCACCTTTCGCAGCAGGACAGACACACAACCCCCCCCACACACAGACAGACAGACAGACAGACAGACAGACAGACCAAAATTTCTGCATTGAAGTATCCCAAGAAAGACTATCGTCTTTAAAAGCATAATTTTGTTTAGTAAGTAAACTTGCATATTTCTTGTCAGCGGAAGAAATTGAATACGGCGTATGTTGAGAGCGACTTTCTAAGTGAACGTTTACTTTGACGGCATACGCGTGGTGTAGCTGGCCAAGTCTTTAACTGGCTGGTTGGCGTAGAAGCGCAGTTGCGAACGCTGCGCTTCTTCAGCCTTTTTGCAATATAGCTGCATGATGCAATGCTGACGCGTAGCATACTGGCCGCTTGCGCGTGCCAGTCAGATTTGGCCAGGTGTACCAGCGCGACACGTTCTCCTAAATGAGGTGCAGCTTCGTCATTATTCATCTCTTACTTGTTACAAGTGCTCGTTACCAGTTACAAGTTTGTGTCTCTCTGGCGGCTTTATTGCGTGTTGTAAGCGTATCCATCACGTAAACGGGGAATTGAATATTTTTGACAGCTTTTACCGAGGGCTGGCTGAGATACAACCACTGGTTATAGTGATTGTTTCTCAGTAACTCCCCCCCTCCCCCACGGTGGTGTACTGGTTATAGCACTCGGCTGCTGATACGAAGGCCGCGGGATCGAATGCCAGCCGCGGGGGCTGCATATCGATGGAGGTGAACTGTTGAAGCCCGTGTCAGTGCACGTTAAAAAAAACTAGGTGTTCAAAATTTCCAGAGCCTTCCAGTACAGCGTCTCTCATAATGATAGCTGGTTTTGGGACGTAAAAGCCCCAGAAATCAGTCCCAGTAACTTTACACGTCCCCCATGCGATTAATGCGTTCTACGAGGAAACGCATCAAGGGCAAGTCGGATAATGAGGCCTCCGCTGTGAGCAAGAACGTCCTGGCTGCTGTGGCCGCAACACTTCTGCTCTCTGTCCTCCTGGTCATCTACCTAGTTGGTGAGTAGTGGGCAGTGCTCCTACATTTCTTTATTCCACTTAGTAAAAATGCGGAATATTACGCGTTGTAGGTCGAGGACGCTAGCAAATATTTTAACACGAAAATGTTTTATGCCGGGGTCCACCAAGAAGTCTGTGACATACTCCCGTAACGGAAGTAGGTGTGTGAAAAATAAAGACGCATTTGAGATTGAAAATTACCACCCACTGGGATTTGAACCCAGAACCAGCCAGGGTGTGACGGTAGGAGCTCGAAGAGCTACCGACTACGGCACCGATATATGTTTAGTACGGTGGAAGACGCGGGCTTTATACATTAACTAAACCGCTTTACAATTGGCATGTAATCGATGTCCGGTTAAAGGACGTATTTAGGAAGCGAAATTGCTCTTAAATTAACATTGCCACCCATTCACTGCACTCTTGCTCCTCGGCGGTGGTGCCGCCACCTAGGAACGATGGAGCGAACTCGTAAATTGTCGCGCTAATACGCGAACCGGTAGATAGCGTTCCAGCAGTTTCGACGCTGAGCAGGCTTCGGCGTCCTGCCGGCGCGTTCATTCAGCCACGGCCGCTACATAATTTGTCTTGTGTGACATCTATGATAGCCAGTTCCGTTGCGACGCGCTTCACTCCAGGAACGCAAAGACGGCTGGTGACGAGCAATGATGCGCCTCTCGCACAGCCAGCGCCTCGCTGGCACAGCGAAGTGCGCGTTCACAAAACCACCCGCTGAAAAACAGGTTGGTTTCGCTTGCAAGGTTTCACCGTTTGTGGACGCTTCTCGTTTATAGTAGGCTTGCGAAGGGCGTTGGTGCGTTCAAGGCAGTTTCCCCGGAGAAATGTGAGTCATTGGAGAGCTGACGCTTGTGTGCAACTATCGAATATCACTGTGCAGTGTAGAGGGGCCGATCATGTGTAAATGCAAGGGGTTCACATGTGCAGAGTATTCAACGCATCTTCCGCTCCTCGATTCGCCAGACTGCCGCTTATGTGCAAAGACAGGTTTCACTTTCGTGTTATACCGATTCCTATGACCAAGGGATCAACCACATTTTGTTATAGCGTAGGGGATATTGCCCTTGATGCTCATTGCGGTATTGCGACTGAATGCCGGCAGTGCAACAACTGTTCTTGTGGTCACCATGTTGCAAGAACGCCTTCCTGTTATGATCGAAGAAGGTTAATATTTAGTAAGCTTGACGTAGTCCACATAGCTGATGCTGAAACTGCAGGAGATTCCAAGTGTTCCGCACGAAAGGTGTGTGCGAAACTGTAAGAAAGTGATTTAACCGTTCCGAGGTATGGCATGTAGGTGCATGAAAATTAAAAAGCTTTGGTTTCTTCCCTTGCTGGAACAGTTGTGTACGAAGAGGCGAAAGCGTATTACTGGTGAATTGCTGCGTAGAGTGCGAGCCTCCTTTGTGAAGCGCGTTTTTTCTAATATTCCGTGGACTCGCATGAAAGAGTTGGTACATCACGCGAGCTTGCTTCGCCATGATCCGCAGCAATCTACGATGTCAGCTGCGTGGCATGTCAAGGTCTTAAGATTCGTGTATCACCTTGCCACATTTTATGCACAATTTGTTCACATCTCTGATGTAATATTAGGTTCATTCGAATGGGTGTTTAGTACCATTAGACCATATTCAAATCCGTGCTCATGTAAATATTGTGAGGATGCGGTTGTCATGGCGTATTTATTAGGCCTCGATGATGCAGCGAATCGGCCGCGCCCAAAGCACCGAACATACTTCCAGATGATTATCCACACTCGATGAAGAAGAAGCCTTTGTGATGATGATTATGTGTAGATGACGAAGAGGAGCCTGTTACGCGCCCACACTAATTGGCCTATCTTTACCCAATCACGCCGTCGCATTCCAAAACTACCTCTTATATGCACAGAGCTGGTCTGGCCCCATCGCCTTTATGTCCATATTGCGGCGAAGACGAATCTATCGAACATTATTTCTTCAAATGCACTCGGTTATCCTCACTAAGAAAACTCACACCATGAAGAAGATTCTTTTCATAGGGTTGGGTTGCAATTCACCGTCTCTAATATGCTGTCTTTGGGAGCTTCCTCATTAGGACATTGCCACAGGGATGTGTGCTCTACTGTTTCAAGATTTATAATTGATTCAGGTCGGTTCTTTTCATAAATTCGTACTTTTCACTGTTAATTTCATCCTGATTATTTGATTCTAATTGGTATTCCATAGTACCTCAGGCTTAACTATTTCAACTTCTGACATCTTGGCCAATCCCCCAGGGTGGGTATGTGCCACAAATGAGGGAAACAACAACAACATTCAGGCCGGTTCTTTTCAGAAATTCGTACTTTTCACTACTAATTTCATCCTGATTATTCAATTCTGATTGGTATACCATAGTACGTCAGGCTTAACTATTTCAACTTCTGACATCTTGGCCAATCCCCCAGGGTGGGTATGTGCCACAAATGAGGGAAACAACAACATTCAGGCCGGTTCTTTTCAGAAATTCGTACTTTTCACTGCTAATTTCATCCTGATTATTCAATTCTGATTGGTATACCATAGTACGTCAGGCTTAACTACTTCAACTTCTGATATCTTGGTCAACTCCCCTGGGTGGGTGTGTGCCAGAATTAAGGGAAACAACAACAACTAATTTCCCCCGCGCGAGAGCGGCCATCCTGGCCGCAGCTTGAAGAGACGGAGCGTGCCTTGTGAAAGGCTTCATACGCGAAACGTGCACCACATCAGTAGCACGGCAGCGACGGTCGGTTGTAAGAACAACAGGTGCTACGCATTAGTTCACGGGAGATGTCTGCGCCACGATGGTGTAGGGACCGATGAAGCGAAATTGAAATTTGTCACACAAGCAAGGAGTGCGAATTGGTGTCCACAGAAGCACTTCATCGGAAGGCCGGAATAACACGACGCGACGACAGGCGTCGTGGTTAGTTTTGCGATACTGTTGGCGTGCTTCGGTATTAGTGCGCGCGAGCTGGCGAGAGTGCAAGAGACGGGACAGGTATTCTTCAGACGACGATGAAGAGGCTTTGATGGGCGCAGGGAAGAAAGAGGTGTCAAGGAAGGAAGACGGCGAATGGCCATAAGGTGAAAGGTCGAGTATCCGGTCTTAGATTGGACAGCGTTGTTTTTTTTTATGCGAACGTCACGAAAGGCACAATTGCGTCCCAGGTTTTATGGTCTGGTTGTATATACATGGCTATCATGTCGGAAAGCGTTCTATGTAATCGCTTAGTCAAGCCGTTCGTTTTCGGATGGTAACTCGACGTAGTCTCGTGAGTGGTGCCAAATGCTTTGAATACTTCGTCTACCGGTCGTTGCAGGAACGCTCTTCCAAGGTCGGTCAGGAGAACGCGAGGAGCACCGTGACGCAGTATTAGGGCTTCAAGTATAAAATCAGCGACGTCAGAAGCTTAAGCAGAACTCACGCAAGCTGTTTCCGCGTACCGTGCCAAATGTTCAACGGTTGTTACGACCCACCTCTTACCGCAGAACGTCACCGGAAGGGGACCATACAGGTCAATTCCAACGACTTCCAGTGGTGCCGAGGGACACGGGACTGGCTGAAGCTGTCCGCTTGGAGCATATGTACGAAGCTTTCGACGTTGACAAAGTGGGCAGGAGCGACATATCGCGCCACACTAGCAGATAAACCGGGCCAGTATAAACGACCTTTTATTCTGTGATAGGTTTTTCTCAGGCCAAGATGGCCAGCAAACGGCCCCTAAACCACCAAGAGGTCGAAATTTAGTTGTGGTGTTGCTTTTATGCCGGTGTCCGCAACAAACACGTAGCCGCAAGAATTTTTCGAAACGGTGCCGAAATAGCCGAGTTATACGCGTTTGATTATCAAAACGCGGCGCTTGCTTGTTTCGCTCTCTCCTGCGCCCACCGGCCGCTTCCCGGTGCCACCTCCTCGCCGTGTGCTCCTCCGAATGTCACGTGACATATATCGCCGATGACGCGCATCTGGTTGACGCGCCTCCGCCGGGCTCCCGCGTTCGCGCAAGTGTTCTGTTGGTACTGTGTCAACGCTCTCTGTTAGCGCTATCCGTCGTGTTCTGACAGTTGCTGCAGTTTCTAGTCGGCTGTACCTCACTTGCACTTGCGTAGCGTAGTGCATTTGCGAATTCACACGCGAACACCACACGAACGACGTACGACGAGGAAAACAAACAGGCAGGGAGCGCGTGATTTGCTAGCAGACTAACCGGAAGTCGACGATCTCCTTCGACCAATCAGCGTAGCTCAGACTCTTCTGACGTCACCACAAACCACAATGTCGTCACGGCTAACTTTGGCATGCCGGAAATGGCCGGAGAGGCGCACGGGAATGTTGAGTTTGTGGCGCGGCCGCGGCGCGTAGCGCTGCCGCATTGACATCGTTCATCGCGATGGCATTTTCAACTTGATGCGCGTGTTAACTTGAAATGTAAAAAAAAATGTCGGGGGTGGTTTAGGGTCCCTTTAAGCGTCAAAAGCCAGCACAATGCATGATGGTCTGTGATGACAGTAAAATGGCATCCGTGAAGATAGGGCCTAAACATCTGGACGGGCCAGACGACAGCTAGGCACTCTTGCTCAGCGATCGTGTAATTTTTCCGGCGTTAGTACTCGGCTTGCGTAGGCGACGACCCTTTCTCATGAAGACTGGTCACGCTGTAAGAGAATACCATCAATGCCGTGTCCGCTTGCGTCCGTATCCGATAATGTAGGTGCGGATTCATTGAAGTGGCAAAGTACGGGTTCCAATGTTAGGGCGCGCTTAAGACGCGCGAACGCCGATTCACATTCAGGTGACCATGCGAAAGGAACACCAACACAAAGTAACTTATGCATAGATGAAGCGATGGAGGCGAAGTCTCGTATAAATCTCAGAAAGTAGGAAGGGAGGCCCAGGAAACTTCGCAAATCTCCACCTTTTCTGGACGCGGAAAGTGTATAACCGCCGAAACCTTGTCAGGGTCGGGGCGAATGCCACCTTTGCTCACCATTGTAGCCTAACACATTAATGCTCTTGCTCGCAAAGCGGCACTTTTTGGCGTTCAATTGGAAGCAGGAGTTGGCAAGGGACGTAAGAACTTTTGCAAGTGCTGCGAGAATGTCGTCCAAATAGCAAAAGCAAGTCTTCCATTTCAGGCCTCGGAGAACAGTGTCAATCATGCGCTCGAATGTCGCGGGCAATTGCAGAGACCGAACGGCATGACATTGAACTCGTAAAGCCCATCTGGTGTTGAAAACGCTGTTTTTATCTTTGTCGTCCTCATGCATAGGAATTTGCCAGTAGCCCGAACGTAAATCAAGGCTCGAGAAGTACTCTGCGCCCTCCAGGGAATCCAAGGCTTCGTCAACGCGCGGCGTAGGATATACATCCTTGCGCGTGATCTTGTTGAGTGCTCGGTAGTCCACGCAAAATCGCACAGAGCCGCCTTTTTTTCCTCACCGAAACGACAGGGGATGACCAGGGGCTAGTAGACTGGCGTATCACATTCTGTTGTAGCATATCGGCAACGTTTTCTTCGATTACTTTCCGTTAGGCTAGCGATACGCGGTAAGGGCGGCAACGCACGATGGACCTCCGTCTCTGCCTATCCGATGTGTGGTAACGGAGGTCTGTCCTAATGAAGCTGAGTGCGCGTCAAACGAAGTCCTGTGTTTTTGCAGTAAGGCACGCAACTGTTGCGACTCTAGAGGTGACAGGTCGGGACTAATGGCCGCTGCAAGGGCAGATAGAGAAGCGGAACTTCCAAAAGAAGATACTGCAGATGAAGCTTTCTTTAGGGGATCAACACAGAGAGAGTCACTACGAGTAGTGCGAGCCAGTGTAGCGCCTTTAGGGATGAGTACTTTTTCAGATGTTGTGTTTGGTGCGCAAAGGTGGGCGGATCCATCGGCAAACCGAACCAGGCCTGTCGCGAAAGCAATGCCTCTTGTGAGCCAGAGTTCGGATCGAAGTGCGAGCACGTCGCCTCTGCCGATGACATCAGACGTGATGGTAATAATCCGCTGATGGCCAAGCGGTATCTAGGTATCTTCTGCAGCAAGCAAACGAAGTGGTGCATCATCTGCATGAAGCGAATAAGCGGTGTCGTCCATGTGTACAACACCCTGCCAGTAGCAGATTGAAGCAGGTAATGCAGAAAGGAAATCCCAGCCTAGTATAACTTGGTCCGAACACGAACACAGCACTGCGAATTGTATGAAATGCAGTATTCCATTGATGTAAACTCGAGCAGTGCACATAGCGAAAGGGCGAATGGCGTCCCCTTGAGCAGACATGAGTGCAGGACCGTCATAGGGGGTCGTAACCAGGCACGTAGGCAAGGGGGGACCCAGGCCCCCCCCCCCCCCCCGCGAAATTCGTCCACTCAGCCATTAAAGCAGGGATGTTCTGTCCGAACATTCCCAAGACAGCGACCAAGGCACAAGTACAAGTAGCGGCGTGCGCATTTGAACAAATGAAGAGCAAACGATAGTCAAGGAACTCACCAAGAACAGCTGCCAAAAAAGCTTTCTTCCGAAAGCACTTCAATTCCAAAAGCACAGCAACGCTTGCTGAGAAAGTCAGCGTCCGGCTCCTGAATCAACACCACAACAGAAACACGACACTCTCCCATATGTCCAAGGCGTTAGCGAAACCATCACCAGTATTCTCAGAAAAGTAGGCATCCGAGTGACTCACAAGCCTACGAATACGTGTCCTGTCCACCGAGGGAGAGAGCCGAAAGCACTGATACAAATATCTTTGCGCTGACTGCGATGCGAGCTACATCGGCGAAACGAAACGCCTCAAAGAAAGATTTCCACTGCACAAGAATGACCTCTGCAATTTTGCAAGAGATCGCAACCCAATAGCCGAACATTCCCAAGACAGCGACCACCGTATCAATCTACCTGAAACAACGGTCATACCAACTCAAACCAATTATCGGAAACAGTTACTGCTTTGTGATTGCGGAAAGAGACCGCAAACTGTGCAACGCAGGACATTTTCGTATATAGAAGACAAGCTTATTGGAGACCAAATCACAAGAACAAACGAAATGTTGCTGTGACGCCCCGAGAGGCATCGGCTGGGCGAGAGACAGGAACGCAGTGAGGGGGCATTTTTAATCCTATTTTTCGGCTGCCACGGTGGTCAGAGAGTCGCTGGGGTTTTCGTTACCCTCGAGTTTGTGGAAGCCGCGCTTTGACTGCAGAGCCGACGTCTACACGGTGGCCCCAAATGAGCGTGTACGTTAGGAGGCGACCTTGGAAACGACAGGGTGCCGACGCCAAAGGGAACCCGTTCATAAGTGCTTGAACAAGGCCAGCGAGCGTCCCCGGCATGTTTAGATCACCATGCAATGCAGTAAGCTTCTAGAAATGCTTCTCGGGCGGGCACCCGACCGGCCACAAAGGAGAGACTGCCGACAGGCGGACCTTGTCACCGGGAACTTCCAGCGTACTGTCATATCGCCAGTGTTGCACGGAACGTCGTTCCTGGAATGAGTTCCTTTTGGGAGGAACGAAGGAACGCCATCGTTCCATTTAGAATTGGTGGAACTGTAACGGGAACGCGTTACATTTAAGAAGGAACGGCAAAGGGAACGGCGTTCCTACTGCACACGTTCCACTTTACGACGATCGCACGTACGCAGCACATAATGCAGGGCGGATAAGCTGGGCTGAAAGCCCTCCCTGGAGTCCCCGATTTCCTGCCGCCACTATCGCTCCCTCATAGAAATCATGCAGGAAAACGCCATTCTATTGCGGTTTCGATGATTCGGCGAAGGTGAGGCTTCCCCTTCACTGCGGCCGCACGACGCCAGTGTATCGCGCTATTCTTTTTCAGAGGCCGCTTACTATGGCCGCTAGAACAGTAGTTTCCGGCTACTATCAGCCAGCCCTGTATGGGTGTGCGGCAACCCGGGAGGAAGTGCATGCAACAGCGAAGTTCCTTTCCTCCCCTATGATCCCACCGCCAGGGCTACCGCCGAACTAAAACACTGTCAACGCGTGCTTTACTATATCGCCTCTCCCCGCATTGGTTCTGAGAACGCGGGTACGGCCATGGTTGTTCATACCTGTAAGACACTCTGTGCGTCAGTCTGTTCAAGGTATTTTAGTTGAACTGAACCGGCCGCGCCTTAATTTAGCATCAACAGTCCTATGCCCTCGGCAAAAGGAGACACAAAAGCTTCCCGAAAGGATATATACACGCGCTAAGGCGAACGCGTGCTGAACATGCCTACGTGCGTCCGTGCGAGTTTGTAATGCTGACCAAAGTTAACATCGCTCTAACCCGGACCTGCCCAGTTTGTTTCTAATAAAAACTATAGTTTCGTCACTATAATTACTACGTGACCAAAGGGTTAGCAACACAGGAATAACCAAACATTTTAACGCACCGCAGCCCGTCCACTTTACTGTACAGCCTCATTCATTGGCTGTATACCAATGTCCTGTCAATTATGCTTGTGTTGCGTGAGTCATTTTCAGTTGGCGTCCCATCAAATTAGGCATGTGAGGCGATTTATTTTCTTATTTATTTCCTGCACCACAACAGCATTTCACCCTTGCCTTAATATCGGTGTGCCTACGAATTGAACAGGCAAATAATGCTTATTCCTAATGCGACGAAGAAAAGAAGAACAGAGTCCCGCGTTATTTCATTCGGCGGTAAACGCACAAGATAGCAATATTAAAATTACTCACACCGGCACACATTCAACGAAGCTATAATTAACAACAAAAGTACAGTATATCACAAATACCTTAATGTAATGAGAACTAAGTAAAAGCAATATATCCAGAACTGCAAATTAGTTCATTAAAGTGCTAGAAGAGCTACCAATTTTGAGCAAGATCATTTAGGATCGGGGATGCTGACGACATCGGGGAATCTTGTTCAAGTATTTGCGCGCAATTCCATGGGTCAGGCACAAACCTTTGCTATCCTAAATCAAAAGGTCTATTACTAGCTTTTAGCATCAGATGCACCGCTGTTACATGCATTGGTGCATGTGAGTAACTATTTGCACAATGGAGGCGCAGTATCTTGGCTACGTGTCTGAAGACTGAAGTCAAGAGTGCCATATGTGTCGCACTTGTAATAGACTAGCGCCAAAGTTGCAGTTGCAGTAGAATTGTCGATAGTATGTTCGGCGCTCCATAAAGATATTTGCCTAGGAGAGTTTCTTTAGATATTTCTTTGTCTCCAGATAATATGCCGCCAGCGACGTTGAAATTCCTTAAGTATACATAGGTCGATGCGAGATTTCATATGTTCACGTTATTATGCATCAGGATTAACTTTCAATTTTGGAAAACAAATGTAACGTTAATGTAACGACACGTTCCAATTTTCGAAAAGTAACTGGAACGCGTTCTTTTTCTAGTGAAGAAACTTGTAACGGAAACTCAAATTGTAAAGGAACGAGGAACGAGTTCTCGTTCCTGTTTTGGAGGAACGTGTACAACACTGTTCGGAATGGAAGCGGTGGTGGCTAACGTTCGTTACGATAATCCGTGTACATGTGTCGCCTGTTAGGCTGCCCGGCGTCCTCTCCGAATGTCGAGTTTTGCGTATATTTATATTTTGCTTTCTATATTGTTGGAGAGGAGCTTATACTGGATTGTACTGTGGAGGCAAGCCTCAAACAGTAGTCGCACGGCGGGTTGGACTGGTGCGGTTTCCTCGGGCGAAGTTGCCGTAGACAACCATTGGAGTGACGCCCTGGTGAGCCGGGGCTGGTGAGAAAAGTCGTCTCGGGGCCAAGGACGCGGAATTGGCGGAATTGGAGAGATTCGAAAGACGCGAAGAGATGCGGTGACACTCCGTCGAAGAAGGAATGTTCGTTTGCGATCGCTCGTGGAAGTTTTGCCGTTCGGTTCTCCAACCTCGGAGATGACGTTGTGGTCATCGCCGCGAGGCCCCGATGTGAGCAGCAATGATCGGAGATGATCCGTGAGCTACGGCGACTTCCAAGACGACATTCGAGCCCCGCCTGCCCAAGCACCAGTCCATAGGCCAGCGACGAGACTTACGCGCCGATGGAGCCGACTCAGATAAGCATTCCTTCCGCTTCGGCATTAAGCGCGCTTGAGATGTTCCATCTTTGGTATGCGAACTGTTTTGCGCCATTTTGTCGGCTGCTCATTGATGCCTGTTAACCGTATACCTGTGTCGCCTGTGTCGCCTGTGACACCTGTGTCGCCTGTGATGCCTGTTAACCGTATACTATGAGTCGACTTCGCTCCATGATTGTCTTGTTCGATTATCATCACGTGAGCTACTAATTGTTGTTCGTGTATGTCAATCTTGCTCATGTATCAAATTCCATGTTTTGTTAAACTAATTAAGCCTGTTGCCTCGTTTCCTCCCGACCCCAGCACGAATCCGTTTTGGTGTTAAACGTTGTTGAGATGTGTGGCCAAAGGGGGTGAGCGAGTGTAGTTGTGGTGGTTGAGCGATGTTTCGTAAGGTGTAGAACCGCCGCGCCCCCCCCCCCCCTTTTTTTTGTGCGTGGTAGGGACGGCTCATTGCCATACTCCTTCGAAACCAGAGAAAATGACGTTATCTGCCCGTACTTCGTGCGACTTTTCTTCGTCGCATCAGTTATGTTTAGAAAGATGGTTGGTTGGTTGTGTCGGGTTTTCTGGAGCAAAAGCGACCATGGCTATATTTCGCCACACGAGGATTGTAATCTACGGGCAGGGCACTCGGTAGTTGGATTGCTTCAAGGAAGCGTGGAAAGAATGACAGGACATGGAGAAAAAGATAGCATTGACTCTACCGGGGGATTCCCTGCAGAAATGTCTTTTCCTTAACTATAGCAGGCGATAGCAATGATAGCAGGCGGTAGCTAGCAGGCGGTACATTGCGGGCGTCATTTGTACAGTCGCATAGTGGCGGCAGCTTAAGGAGCATTCAGGTGTTTTGTTTGACTGATAGCTGTGCGGCGTGGGAGCACGCACGCGTACGGGTTTGATTTGTCGCTGACGCAGGGTTTTTCCACAACCTGACTGCGGAAGCTAACCGAAAGTTTGGAAAAGAGGGCTTTTGTATGTAAAGCGACAGCTTCGACGACAAATTAACCCGTTCGACCCCGCTGGCACCTCTGCGAACCCCACCACCCTTTTACCGCTGCCTGTATCGGAGGCAGGTGCCCGCGTGTCGGAAGGAGTACACAGGGTAAACTACGCTTGTTGTTCTGCGGAAGGGTACCCTAGGCGAGCCACGTTCATTCCATAGATAGAGGACCTGTAAGCTTCCCTCAAACGGCGCTTTGCAAACCATCGGAAAACACTGATAAGTTTGCAATATGTGTAGCCAAATCACGCCTCCAAGGGCAAATTTGAATCTGTACATCCGGCCTTCGATTTCTTACCTCAGAGATATGACAACAGCGCATATCCTTATGCTAAAAGGTGAATGGGAAATCTGGCAAACTAAATGGCAAGCCATGCAAGAAGAGGAAGTTTCCCGCTTTGCGACGGACGCTTTAACTCAATGAGACGAAGCCCTCTTCCGTAAAGTTCACAGACTCCTCAACATAATGGCAACTCTCCTAGTGAATACAGCTGCTGCAGAATGCGGCTTCTCGACACTGAAAAGAGCAAAAAACATATATGAGGAAGCGGACAGCTGAACAGCGCCTTAATGACCTGGCTCTTATGTCCATTCACCGGATGCAAGTCAGTATCAACGAAGCTATGGGTGCGTTTATGGAGAAAGCACGACGCATGAAAATCGCAGCGTGAACCACTCTTTTCGGCCAAGATGCAGGCTCGTTTTTTTCTTTCTTTTGCATTGACCTTTACTATATTGAAAAACCATTCGCAATGCCATTCTTTAATATCGCTTCCTAGAACAAATGTTAGCGTTCTGCATCTTTCGGGTCATGAACGCATCCGTGTGTTCGTTCTTTGTGGATGAATAAAATTGTTTTCCCGAATATATCCATTTTTCGTTTCAGAATTGCTGTCATAAAGTTGCTCACGTTCTTCTCGCACGCCTGTTGTTGAGACAGAGTGTGAGAAGTTAGGTAGAGAAAGCGTCCGACAATTATTTTTTGTTTCTGCCGTACATCCGTAATGAGCGCCTGATTCCTTTGCATTCCTTTTTTTTTTGTCACTCCTCTTTCCGTCACTGACTCTGTATGGTCCTTCTTCATCGAGATTACTTGGTTGGAAAGTATTCTTTCTCGTGCACACGCACAAGCTTTACTGCAGCGTCAAAAAAACTCGCTTTCCATCTCTGATTGACTCGCTTCTTGTGTTGCATGCCACTCTGTTCTCATTCTCGGCCACTCGGTGGCAGGCGCCAACTTGCTCATTCCTTGTTCCTTTTGTGTCCTTGTGTGTTTTATGTTACCATTCATAATAATAATAATAATAATAATAATAATAATAATAATAATAATAATAATAATAAAGCTCCTTCGATATTCCCGGGCAACTTTCCTTTTTCTTAAGAATTTTTTACTAACAATTAGGCCTTGCCCCCCCCCCCCCGACAAAAAATCCTGGCTACGTGCCTGGTCGTAACCTTTCGCAGACTCGTACACAAATCACTGTGAATAACCGATACAGAAGCACCCGTGTCGGTCAGAGCTTCCACTCGAATACCTTCGACCACAACCAAAACCACATTGCACGGGCACGCTGGAGGAATTTCTGTCCTGTCGTTAGATACAGTTTTCCCTCCAAAAGCTCCATGACTTAGTTTCCCTGACAATGATCGGTGAAGTGGGAGAGTGGTCGTAGTGGCGATGTAGAACGATGAAGTCGTGACGGAAAACGGTGTCTGGCAGGACGGTAGTGAGGGCCCGTGTCAGACCCCAGGCAGCACACCAACACAGGACTTATGTAGGCGTGAAGCCGGCCAAAGTCGGCAGCGATATCGGGCCTAAGTCAGCAAATCGCGCTCGCGCTACTTTCACCCACATCTGCCCGATGATGACCAGCCAGAATGGCGCCACTGTGGCGAAGCCACCATGGGTCGAACTTGGCCAGCCAGAGTGGGCGAAATTTGGCCAGCCAGCGTGGGCGAAATTTGGCCAGCCAGAATGGGTCAAATTTGGCCAGCCAGAATGGGTCGGATTTGGCTAGGTAGCATTGGCCGATGTTGCGGGCATTCAGGCTTTTTTGGCGTGTTGTCAGCCCCGCCGACATCGGGAAACCCCTTGCGCGACCGTTCACAGCCACTATGATGTTTGTAGTTTACCCCACGTGTGTCGCGCCGTTTGGATTGCGATGATTTTATTTTTTGTTTTCGCATTTTCGAAGGGCTATGAAGGCATTTTCGAAGGACCAACAGTAGTTTGTGTAAATGTGCCTCTCATGCATACGCGAAAGCTTTCATCATCATCATCATCATCATCAGCCTATTTAGGTACACTGCAGGACAAAGGCCTCTCCCATCGATTTCCACTCCACCCTCTCCTGAGCGAGTTGGTTCCACTTTACGCCCGCAAAATTTTTAATTTCATCGCTCCATCTAACCCTTTGCCTGCCTCTGTTGCGTTTTCCCTCTCTTGGTATCCATTCCGTCGCTCTTACTGTCCATCTGTTATCTGTTCTCCTCATGACATGTCCTGCCCAGGTCCACTTCTTTCTTTTAATTGATATAATAATATCGGCTACTCCTGTCTGTTCTCTGATCCATTCCGCTCGTTTTTTATCTCTTAGCGTTACCCCTATCATTTTTCTTTCCATTGCACGTTGCGCGCTCCTTAGTTTCATCTCTAGTCTTTTAGTTATCCTCCACGTTTCTGCACCGTACGTTAGTACTGGGAGGATACAGTGATTGAATACTTTGCGCTTTAGTGAGAGCGGTAAGTTTCCAGTCATGATTTCGTAATTCCTTCCGAATGCGCTCCAGCCCATCCTTATTCTACGGAGAATTTCTTTTTCGTGGTTGGGAGTTCCTGTTATTAACTGTCCCAGGTACACATATTCGTTTACACATTGTAAGGGTTCATTGTCGATTGTAAATTCCTGTTCCTTAGCTAGGCTATTGAGCATTACTTTGGTCTTTTGCCTATTCATTTTTAACCCAATTTTAATACTTTCCCTGTTTAGGTCATTAATCATGTTTTGTAGTTCGTCTCCATCATTGCTAAAGAGTACAATGTCGTCTGCAAATCTTAAATTGCTGAGATATTCTCCGTCTATTCGAATGCCCTTTTCTTCCCAGTCTAGACGTTTAAAGATTTCCTCTAAACATGCAGTGAATAGCATCGGGGATATCGTATCTCCCTGTCTCACACCTCTCTCGATCGGGATTTCTCTGCTTTTCTCATGTAGGAGTAGGAGCTTTATTAACACAGTAATAAGTGGGGCTAAGTGGATCCTCTGTACTTTCTATTAATGCGTTCTAAACAAATCAAATAACACAACAAGAGAGGTTTATAGGGAAAGGCACTATTTCATTTATTTTGTGAACTCTGCATCGATAATATGCTATTCTCGTGTTGCACTGTCGTAGCGGAAAAGCTTCGGCAAGGATGGAACCTGCGGGAAAAGGCGTGAAAAGTTAGCACAGCCGTGGAGCACATCAGCACTATACTATAATTGCATGTAACTTATGTGCGACTCATGAACAAATGCGGAAATTCAAGAAATGTCAGAAACATTCATAATCGGGCACTACTTTAGAAAATAACAAAACAAAGTTGTCCTTTTAAATATAATGAATTTATGTTCAATATCCAACCCCCAGATCTTGGTGTCGTGTCGCTTTAGATACCCAAGGGGAAAAAAACGTGAGTAAAGGTTCTGTTGCAAAGCAACTTTAAAAGCGGCGCATTACTTGAAATAGGTGCATTTTGCATTATAATAAATTTAATATTTTTGGCATACATCGGAAAGGAAAACATGTAGACGTGAGCTAACACGGCACACCCCAGGGATGGGGTCGTTAGGCAAAAAATGTCCTTAAATGATTGGTGCAAGGTGCATTATAAGCAGATATTAGAGAAGGAACATCTTTTCAAGGCTACTCTAAAAATGCCACCGCGTGCCGAACTGCCGCACGTGTCCTGCACCAAGGAGCGCGTGTTCGGTATCACGTTACCTTTAAAAATACGGGCAAGAAAAGATAATGTTAGGAGAACTGCAAGTCACCACACAAAGGATGTTTGATACAAGCACAGGATTAACTACATGAAGTAAAACTGCTTTGGGACAATGCACGTAGGCTCTTTATTCGAAAATAAAGAGCCTACGCACCTCACGACACAAATAATATATAAAGTGGAACCGGTGCTTTAACATCACAACAATATGTGCCACGTCCCATTTTGAAAACTGGCCAGGAACTTACCGAATTTTGGCATCCGCTCTGCACTCTACAGCTGTGAGTCCGCAATACAAATTCGGCGACGACACTGCAGTCTCACCAAAAGGCACAGGCTTGTGTTCATATACAACCGATGTCACAGTTGGGATGGGCATTGTCTTAGGAGGTACACTCGCCAAGGAATCGCGCAATGAACTTGAATGATCGATAAATGCGGTACATGATAAACGATAAACGCGTAGACAGACTGCGTGCAGCCGTTGAAACTCGTTCTTACACCTTGCACGTTGGTAGCAATGCAGCCGCGACGAGAGAGCGCGGAGATAGTTCCTCGTGTTTTCCCCCTACAAAGGCAGTGAACCCCAGCAAAAGCAGGTTCGGAACCACATTCTTTGCAAACTGCAGATGAGCACAATGGATGTTCACGGAGGGGGCCGTGACAATGGTTTTTCAGTTCGGAAGGGGAGGCGCGCCCCCCTCCCCACACACTTTTTTTTATGTTTAGTTACTGCTGGCTTATCACGTACTAGGTTGCTTCTCGGCAGAGCACGCTCGTTTTTCTTGCTTTCTTTTTTTTGTAGTTGTCTCAAAACGTGGAAGACAGCATTTGTGCTGGGCAAACATTTTTGCACGATGGCGGGGACACCCCCCGGGACTGCATTTGTTAAGTGCAGCTCAGTGCAGCCTGTGGCATATGCTGGTACGCATGTGTTCTCTTGCCAGCTACTTGTAACACAGGATTTCGCAGAGGCTGAACCACCCACTCTACCTAAAAACGCGAGCGGATGATGCACTGCACGCAACGAACGTAGCGAGGACGCACGGCGCCGCCATTCTGCTTGAATTTCTGCTATTTTCGTCAGCGCACGAAAGACATGCACGTGCTGCCTTTCCGCACGACAAGAAATACTGCGATGACTCCGTCTCTACGCGCGCTTCTCTTGCCTTTATTGGTTATAAATAAATTAGTTGTTCAATATCAGAATACGCACATGTGCCTGAAAATATACCTCCTCTAACTTACCTTGATGGAATAAGTGACCATGCAGTCATACACGGATCATTCCAGTGCAAATTAAATCGTCCCGCAAAGGCTAAAAAAATGCTAACTCTTTATGAAAAAGGTGATTATCAAAGTATGAACAGGGAGCTAAATGAATTCTGGCAATCTTTATCAATTCTCGTCGCGTTCCGTTGAAACGAATTGGTCCCTTTTTAAAACAGAAATGCACAGGCTTATCAAAAAGTACATTCCTACAATTTCCGTTAAAGAGCGTGCAACGTCACCCTGGTTTAACCGTAAGCTAAAGAGGCTAAAGAATAAAAAAAATAGGCATTTCAAGCAAGCAAAAACTTCTGAAGACTCGCGCGCGTGGGCAAAATATCGCACTACAGCTAAGCTATACGACGCTACCCTAGCCCAGACCAAACGCTCGTTTTTCAATTTCACATTGCCTCAATTCTTGCTTACTAACCCAAAACAATTTTGGAAAATTATCAATCCGAAACAGCGTAAATCATCTGTGTATCTCGAAGACGACACTGGTAATGCTGTTCCCAATATCGCGGTCGCGGACACTAAATTCTATGTTTCGCTCTGTTTTTACCAAAGAAGTTCATAATCACCTTCCTCAATTTCCATTCCTGAATCACCCCATTATGCCCGAGATCACATTTTCACCTGAAGGTATTGTCAAAATAATTGACTCACTAAAGATAACTTCATCTGCTGGACCCGATGGTATCAACTCCAAAGTGCTAAAAAATACCAAGTGCATAACCAGTGTTATTTTGTCTCATATTTTTCAACAGTCATTGTCATGCAGCACCCTGCCTCATGAATGGAAGTCGGGTAAGATTGTTCCAGTCCCTAAGAAAGGCCCCTCTGAACTTGAAGTCATGGCGCAAATGGTTAGACAGGACCGAAGAAGACACGTAAGACACAGACAAGCGCACTTGTCTGTGTGCGCTTGTCTGTGTCTTACGTGTCTTCTTCGGTCCTGTCTAACCATTTGCGCCATGACTTCAAGTTCAGCTATGCACCAACTAGCCCGACAGCAAACGTTATAAAGGCCCCTCTAGCTACCGCCCGATCTCTCTAACCAGTGTCTGCTCTAAAATCATGGAACATGTCATTTACTCTCATACCGTCAATTTCCTCAATTCTGTGAACTTTTTTAATCCATGTCAACATGGCTTTCAAAAACATTTTTCGTGCGAAACCCAACTTGCACTATTTCTCCACGATATTCATGTTAGCCTTGATCAAACCATACCCGTAGACGCCCTTTTCATCGATTTCGAAAAAGCTTTCGACAAAGTGCCACATAAACGCTTGCTATTAAAACTTTCGCGACTTAACCTACATCCCCTTGTTTACGATTGGATTAAGGACTTCCTCACTAACCGACAGCAATTCGTGCATGCCAATCATTCATCATCGACTTCATCTCCTGTCTTATCCGGAGTGCCACAAGGCACTGTATTGGGTCCACTCCTTTTCCTCATTTATATCAACGACCTGCCCAGTAATATTTCATCAAAAATACGCCTGTTCGCAGACGACTGCGTCATTTATCGCCCGATCAATAACGTCACCGATAACCTAGCGCTCCAAAGCGACTTACTAAAATTAGATAAATGGTGCAGTGATTGGTTAATGCTGGTGAATACTAACAAAACATCCTTGGTTTCATTTAATAGACGGCACGACTACCCGGCATTCAAATATTCCCTTAACGGCAGCTTCATCTCCTCTGAACCTAATGCGAAATACCTAGGTATTACTCTCTGTGACGACCTCACTTGGACCACTCACATAACCAATATTACTAATGCCGCTAACCGAACTTTAGGCTATCTTAAGCGAAATCTAAGGCATGCATCTCCTCTGGTGAAATTACTAGCTTATAGAACACTAATCCGACCCAAATTAGAGTATGCTTGTTCCATCTGGGATCCCCCTGAACGCTTTCTAACCGAACTAATAGAATCAATACAAAACCGCGCCGTTAGATTTATTTATTCTGATTATTCTTACACTACTAGTGTAACTAACCTAAAGAAAAAAGCAGGCCTGCCCAGTCTTCAGATGCGCCGCAAAATCGCAAGGCTTTCACTCTATCATAAGTTTTTTCATGTTCTGCGTAACTGTTCTCCCATCAACCCAGCTCATCGCATCTCTCAACGCACCAGCCATGTTAAAGCGGTGTACCCTCCCCGTGCCCGCACCGCCACGCATCTGCAATCATTTTTTGTCAAGACCGCCATCGACTGGAACAATCGTCCCTCGGGCATCGTCCTTCACGTCAATCATACTCATTTCAAGAATTCCGTCGAGTCACACTTTGTAAATATGAACTAACTTGTTTGTTTATCCAACCCCTTATGTAAAACCCTGTGTACAGGGTCCTTGAGGTATTTTCACTAAATAAATAAATAAATAAATAAATAAATAAATAAATAAATAAATATCAACGCCATAGTCTCATACGAACGTCAGTGATAAATCCGACACACTGCACAGAGCATGCACTCAAGTTCGATATATTCTGCTCATCTAACCAGTACAACTTAACCGATGGCCGATGTGTAAACGAATTCGATATGTATGGAAAGAACGCACAAACGGACGTTACACAAAAAAGCAAAAAAAGCATGAATTATACGCAATGGCTGGACATATTGGAATAACTATACTGCCTCGGGTATGTGCCAACGCAGGCAAAGTTGACGTTGCACGCGCTTTCGGTCTGACCGTGGCGACGAAGAAGACGTTCTGTTCTCGTTTTGGTCGAGCGATAAAGTGTTTTTGCTTGCGCTGCTCCTGTGCCTCGTTGTGCCTTGTGCCTCGTCGATTACGCGTCGTTACACTGGTGGAGGTGCTGGGTATCCTTCATGCTTAGCACCCCTCCGCGGAGCGGACGGTCCAGTCCCGAATCGCCATCTCGCGTCGAAACACCAGTTCACCGGTTCAGTGGTCGCCTGCTCGGCCTGTCGCCCGAGCCCTTGCATGGAACCTCACGAGCTCAACCGCCTCCGTCGACAACCATGGCCACAGCAGCCCCATCGCAGGTAACACTGCAGAACCCAATGGTTCCGGAGAATTTCCATGGTGATGCCTTTGAGGACGCTCAAGACTGGCTAGACCAATTCGAGCGCGTCGCGAAGTACAACAATAAGACCAGCTCAGAAGACAAGCTCGCTAGCGTTTATTTCTATCTCAAGGACAACGCTCGAACATGGTATGTGAACCGGGAGAGGAGCTTTGCTACGTGGGACGATTTCGGCACACAGCTGCTTGAGACTTTTTCCACTATCGACAGAAGGGAAAATGCGCAGCGTCTCCTTGAATCTCGCATTCAAAAACCCAATGAGAGCGTCGCTATGTTCACGGAAGACATGACACGTCTTTTCCGTAGGGCGGACCCTGACATGCCAGAAGAAAGAAAGCTGCGGTATCTGTTGCGGGGCGTGAAGGAACAACTCTTTGCTGGCCTGGTGAGAAATCCGCCAACAACAGTAGCAGAGTTTGCAAGAGAGGCTACGGCCATTGAACGGGCACTGCAGCAACGATACCGCCAGCATGACAGCTACTCGGCGGGGAACACTTGCGCACTGACGGCTGGTAACGACAGGCTGCTGCGTGACGTCATTAAAGAGGTTGTGCGAGAAGAGCTTCGGCCACTCGGATTTGCTATTGCGCCTGCGGAACCGGCATCATCTTTATCTGTTGTAGCTGAAGTGGTCCGCGAAGAAGTCCGGCAAGCATTTACATCGCCAGAGGGCGGTAACGTGCCGCGGCGCCTTACGTATGCCGAGACAGTTTGCCGGCCAATCAACGCAACTTCGGCGGCGCTGACATCAACTGGGCCGTCGCCGATGCAGCAAACAGAGCCCGTACCGTACCCGTCGACCTTACCGACTCCGCCAATCACGCCGCCAGCGCAAACAGTGCCGTATGTTCGACATGCGGAAGCCACTCCTCGGTTCCGTAGAGAGAGGACCCCAATGTACCAGCGTCGCAAAACCGATGTGTGGCGCACCTTTGACCGCCGACCAGTGTGCTACCATTGTGGCCAAGCAGGGCACGTCTATCGGTATTGCCCCTATCGCGTTGACGAATCCGCGAACGTTCCTGCTAATTCATGCTATGCTCCCTGTGACCGTCGACGTAACGACGCTTACGCTTCTCAAAACTTTCAGCCGCAAAATACGACGACGCCCCGATCACGTTCTCCTTCGCCATCTCCTACTGCGCGCTACAACTCGCCGACTCGCCGCACTTTTGCCGACATCAATAGGGGCAGGTCCCCTAGCCCGCGACGGGGAAACTAGACGCAGCGACCTCCGGGGGTGAGGTTGCCAGTTACCGAAAGTCTCAAGAGCCCCCGTTTTCGACGAATGACGACGCAAGTTCCGACGACCCGCCGATTGAATACGCCGATTTCAACAGACAATACGACGAATGGACCTTCTAAAGCCGTGAATGATGTCGTTAGCGCCGACCTGAGAGTTCGCATTGATGGCTACGAAGTTACCGCTCTTGTTGACACTGGCTCGCATTTTTCAATTATCAATTTAAACCTCGCCGACACACTAAGGAAGGTGAAGACGCCGTGGCACGGGCCAAGTATACGAGCTGCTGGAGGCCAGTTAATGAAACCTGTTGGAAAATGCACGGCGAGACTGTTAATCGCCGGTTCAACCTTTGTCACTACCCTCGTGGTTCTCTCGGAGTGTTGTAAAGACCTCATACTGGGGATGGATTTTCTGGTTGAACATCCGCGGCCGGAGAGTTACGTTTGCCACGAACTCGGACGACATCGCCCGTGAGGAACACCAACGACCTCGCTTACGTGTTGCTGCCGACGACGTCATACTTTTGCCGCGGAGGTGCTCCCTCGTACCCGTGCACTGTGACCGCTTGGAGATTGGTACTGGCGTCGCGGAACACATCAAGACGCTTGAATTGAATTGTGGCGTCTCCTTTGCCAGAGCACTTATAAATTTAATCGATGGAAAAGCTGAACTCTTGCTGACAAACTTTAGTAAGGAGCGTCGACGCATCGTTAAAGGCACTGCTGTTGCTTATTTTGACGAAGTAGCGCAAATAGAAGACTGTCACTTAGCGCAGGAAGCGGTCTCTCTAATCCCCACAGCTGCGCCTCTTGTCGACGTTAGTCCAACATTAAGTACAGTCGAGCGAGAGCGTCTTGTCGACCTCATCAATCAGTACCGTGGCTGTTTCTCATCTTCCTCGAGAGTTGGTCAAACGCCGCTCACCAAACACCGCATCATTATTGACGACGACGCCAGACCAATTCGACAGAACCCGTATCGTGTGGCCCCAAAGGAACGCGAAGCAATACAAAAACAAGTGAAGACGATGCTCGAAGATGGCGTCATTCGACCATCCAATAGTCCATGGGCATCCCCTGTAGTTTTAGTGAAAAAGAAGGACGGTAGCCTGCGCTTCTGTGTCGACTATCGAAAGCTCAATCAGGTTACAAAGAAAGACGTTTACCCGTTGCCGCGTATTGATGACTCCTTGGACAGGTTACGAAACGCACGCTACTTTTCGTCGATGGACCTAAAAAGCGGCTATTGGCAGCTCGAGGTGGATGAGAGAGACCGTGAGAAAACCGCATTCGTGACACCCGACGGACTTTATGAATTTCAAGTTCTTCCCTTTGGGTTGTGTTCGGCGCCAGCGACCTTTCAACGTCTGATCGACACTGTGCTATCCGGACTCAAATGGCAAACATGCCTGGTGTACTTGGATGACGTCATTGTCTTCTCAGCAACGTTCGACGAACACTTGCAACGACTGAAAACAGTTTTTGAAGCGATACGCTCCGCCGGTCTGACCTTAAAGCCTGAAAAGTGCCATTTTGGTTTTGAAGAACTCCAGTTTCTTGGTCACGTCGTCAGCAGGCATGGAGTCCGACCTGATCCCGGAAAAATTGCTGCCGTCGCCAATTTCCCGACCCCGTCAGACAAAAAGGCTGTACGACGTTTTCTGGGCCTCTGTGCTTATTACCGACGGTTTATTGCAAATTTCTCACGCATCGCATGGCCGTTGACACAGCTCACCAGGCAAGACACACCTTTCATGTGGGGCGAAGACCAGGAGCGGGCTTTTCACGACCTCCGACAACGCATGCAAACGCCTCCTGTGCTAGCGCACTTCAATGAAGACGCCCCGACAGTAGTGCATACAGACGCTAGTAATGTCGGCCTAGGTGCGGTGCTCGTACAGTGGCAAGATGACAGCGAAAGGGTGATCGCTTACGCCAGCAGGACGCTGTCACGAACGGAGGCTAACTACTCCACTACTGAAAAAGAATGCCTCGCCCTCGTTTGGGCAGTTCTGAAGTTCCGTCCATATTTGTACGGTCGGAGTTTCACCGTTGTTACTGACCACCATTCGCTCTGCTGGCTCCTGAATCTGAAAGATCCTTCAGGTCGGCTAGCACGCTGGAGTCTTCGACTCCGAGAGTTCGACTTCACTGTCACCTACAAGTCGGGAAAACGGCACGCCGATGCCGACTGCCTTTCTCGGTCTCCCATTGAGACGGTAGCGCAAGACGATGACGACACCGCTTTCCTGGGAATCGTGGACACTGCCGATCTTTCACGCCAACAACGAGAGGACATTGAATTGCTGCCGCTTATTGATTACCTCGAAGGCCGAACCAACAAAGTGCCAAGGTTATTCGCAAGAGGGCTGACATCGTACTGCTTGCGCCACAGCGTAGTATACAAGAAGAATTTTTCACCGAGTGGCAGCAACTACTTACTAATCGTACCATCATCACTTCGAAATGAGATCTTACACGCCTGCCACAACGAGCCGACTGCGGGGCACTTGGGCTACACTCGCACGTTGGCACGAATTCGGCAGAATTACTACTGGCCAAGACTTGCTGCTGTCGTGAAGCGTTACGTCCAGACATGCCTCGATTGCCAGCGCCGCAAACCACCGTCCGTCAAGCCGGCCGGCTTACTGCACCCTGTGCAAGTACCATCTACACCATTTGCACAAGTCGGTATGGACTTTCTGGGACCCTTTCCAGTGTCTACTAGCGGCAATAGGTGGATTATTGTCGCCACAGATTACCTCACCAGATACGCCGAGACAGGCGCTCTTAGACGGGGAACGGCGGACGAGGCGGCACGACGTTTTCTGGAGGCCATCGTTTTAAGGCATGGCGCTCCCGCCGTAGTCATCACGGACAGAGGCACAGCGTTCATGGCGAAGTTTCTGGACAACGTTCTACGGCTGAGTGGCACAGCCCACCGGAAGACAACAGCTTATCACCCTCAGACAAACGGGCTGACGGAGCGGCTCAACCGAACACTGGCTGAAATGATAAGCATGTACGTAGACGCAGATCACAAGAACTGGGACGACATTTTACCGTATGTCACTTTTGCATACAAAACGGCTCGTCAAGAAACCACTCGCAAGACACCTTTCAGTCTCGTTTACGGCCGTGAGGTTACGACAACATTAGATGCAATGCTGCCCCATGAACTTAATGACAACGAGAACAGTGCGGAAGAAATCACCCAACGAGCAGAAGAAGCAAGGCAGCTTGCGCGCCTGCGGATCCACGAGCAACAGGACTGTGACGCCAGACGCTATAATCTTCGTCATAGACCCGTAACATACAACGTCGGCGACAGAGTCTGGGTCTGGACACCTATTCGTCGGCGTGGGCTCTCTGAAAAACTCCTGCGCAGATACTTCGGGCCTTATGTAGTCCTCCGACGCATCAGCGACGTCAACTACGAAGTCCTTCCCGACAGCCCACACAGTTCAAACCGCCGACGGAACTTGCCCGAAGTGGTTCACGTGCTTCGTATGAAGCCGTACTGTGAAAGTTGACAAGCCTACACAATCGTTCTTTTGTCGCGGTTGTGTGAACTATCATCGGGACGATGATTTTTTTAAAGGGGAAGCAATTGGAACAACTATACTGCCGCGGGTTTGTGCCAACGCAGGCAAAGTTGACGTTGCACGCGCTTTCGGTCTGGCCGTGGTGACGAAGAAGACGTTCTGTTCTCTTTTTGGTCGAGCGATAAAGTGTTTTTGCTTGCGCTGCTCCTGTGCCTCGTTGTGCCTTGTGCCTCGTCGATTACGCGTCGTTGCAATATTAAGGAATTATTAGCCTATTGTATCTGCGTGGTAGTAGAGAGCATGGAGGTGCAAAAGGGAGGTATAAGTTTACCCGACCAGTAGACAATTATTTTCTGTTGCTGAGCTTATGCGAGCTGCGATATATGCGTTGCACTGTACTGAAGCTCCTTTTGAAAGGAATGCACTAGTTTCGCGAACGCACTGATGAAATGTAGTGGAGGGCCACGTGGTCAACAACAGCTTGACTTAGGACAGCTGGTTTATGCTGTAACCCTGCTCAAACGTATGAAGAAACTAGGGAACAGAAGAGAGCTTTGATTTTCAACTGATTTTGTTTCAGTGCGTGCTTGCTGTTTTTATATAACATAAGATACGCAGATCGCCTGCACAAGAACACTCTGTGATCACATACACTCTAGAACTCACCAGAAATGCTCTCTCTATATCAATTATAGGTGTGTATTTGTTTGCCACCATTGAGATGAAAATGCTTGCCATATGACTGCTTGGTATTTTTCGTTTTTGCTTTTTTCGCAGATGTCGTGGTCTTGACAAGAGCACTTCATGTGAATTTGCAATATAAAGGGATCTATGTATTTCATGGTCCTCTCAATATAAAGTTAGCACTAGATCAGTATTGTCTCCTCGCTGTCGCGCTGTTAGCTCCGTATACCGTTCTTTTGCATAGGTTGCTAAATGTCAGTAGCACAACGCCGGTGGCGAGTTTATCTCCGCTTCAGCGCACCATAAAGCCTGCGCTAGACCTTTTTTTGGCCACTCGCTACTGCGCTGTTACTTCCATATGCCTTTTCCTTCCATAGGTTGCTAAATGTCAGTAGTATAGCGCCGCTTGCAACTGTTTATCTTTGTTTGAACATGTGAGTGCTGGTTATGCCCATCGATGTATGCACGAACTAGTTCAATTTCTATGAATTTAAATTTTCTGACATGCGCTGTCAGATAATTTTCCATCATGCTTGTCGCTCCTTCTGGCTAATGTTAACTGTTGCGCCAGCCTGTTTCGCAAAGTTCCCGCAAAACAGCCTATAGATGCATATATCAATAGTTTATACGCATGTTTTTTGTGTGCCCTGTTTATGAAAAAGAAAGCGCGCGAACAGAATGTCATATATGCTGCTCAAAGCACACATGCGCTATGTTCCGGCACCGAAACGCGTACACATGAATATATGAAGCTCAACGTCTGATTCTTCCGTCGAATCTCTCAAGTGAATTTCGGTCATTCTCGTCTCGATCGGATCTTAATTGTTATATACAGCAGGCTTCCAAAGAGGCCCGGCCGATATCAACCATGAAAGGCTGCGGCGTAGTCGACGTTGCCTCCAGGACGGCAGAAATGACTCAATGTTTCCTGTGAAATAATCTCTCTAGGCAAATATCGCGCCAAATTCGCCATTCCTCAGGCGATGCTGATGAGCGGCAAAATCGGCGCCATATTTGCCGAAGAAAGTTATCGGCTCAGCCGACGGAGGCTCTAAGATGGCATACTTGGCACAGTGTTGCCGACAAATGGCGTCGGCCAGCCCATATTGTCTGTAGAAAGGCAAAATCGGCGCCATAGTTGCTGTTGAAAGCCATCGCCTCAGCCGATGTCGGCAGTAACGCGGCATATGCGGCCCCATGTTGCCGATTACAGTCGACGGCCTGCCGATATCGGCGGGGCAGCGGCTATAGTAGCCCGACGTTGCCAGTCATTGACGGCGGCTTCGCCGATACTGGGTTGCTGTCTGCAACGTTAGGCTGTGGATGGGCCGACCTTTGCCGCCATAAAACCAATATCGGCCCTACGTTGCGTGCTGCTTGGGACGCTGCATTTGGCGAACCAGAGCGGGCGGGAGGCGGAGACTAGGGACGGCGTTGGGAGGAGGTTCTCACAGAAGAGTCCTCCCGTTCGGATACGACGCATCCCCGGCACTCGTCCTGCTGAAGCTTACGGCAAAAGCGTGAAATATGGCCCCGATATCCACAGTAGTAACATGCGGGACGTGTCGGGCGCCACTGCGGGTAAGATTGTGGGCTAGGTGCGCCGATAGAAATACAAGCCAGGTGGGCCTGCGTCGGTTTAGGAGGCAACGGTTGTACGACTGGCGAGACTCCGTCAACTTGAGCGCACCTTGACTGGGGCCTAGGGTGCTGTAATTCCGTGCTGCCAGTGCCCGCCATAGACGCCAACTCCTCCTTTACGACGTCTCGCAAAGTGGCACTGGAGGCCTGATGAGGCAGAGGGCTTAAGGCGAAGCCAACAAATTAGAGTTCTTCCTGCATGATGGAGCGGATCATCGTACGTGATGAGGGGTCAGCGGCGGTGAAGTTATCACTTCTGTCCGGTTGCCAAGGAACAGACTCAAGTTCGTCAAGATGCTGGCACGCAGCCAGAACATCAGCCAACGCATTGAACGCGACAGCACCAATGCCCTTAAGTATGTGCCGAACTTTGATTCGGTCGTGGCCGCGTTCACACGTCGACAAAGGGCGAGGACATCTCGATGTACGAGGTGTAGGACTGCCACAGTTGCTGCCGACGAGTATCGAGCGTCTTAGCGAGCGCAGATCGGACGGCCGGTGTTCCGAAAACTATTCCAAGCTTTTGCTTGAAGCTCTGCCAGTCTGCAAAATCTATTTCATGGTTGACAAACCAAGTCTTCCATTGCAAGTATTCCATCGCAATATTCTATTGCAAGTAAGCGAGGTACGGGATCAGACCGGTTGTTCCTATTTGTCATGAAAAAGCGTATCAACCGACTTACAATGCAAAGGAACGAGGCATGCTATAGCGCTGTCTTCTAACGTTTATTGTAAAGGCACCTGAAGAAGACTTATGTCGCTAGCTGGGCGTGTTGATACATGGTAACGACAAACTACAGCGCAAAAAAAGACATGGACGAACTAGAGCAATGACACAGGACAAGCGCTGAACTTCCAGCAAAAGTTTATTAGCACGAGTATAACATATATTTGGGTACAATTTGGTCCATATGTCATTGGCCGCACATGCGTAAAAACGCCATCTCTTTATCAGAAAGAGTAATCCACGGTGTGCTGACCCAGCCTTCCCCTAACCTGCTGATACGTTCCGTCTCGACAATCTTTCTAGCGAGGCGTGAATTCTTCAGGATCACAAAAATTTGCGCAGGTCAGGTGAGCAATCTCGACAAGTTGCGCAATGGCTAGCTAAAAAACCTTGAAAATTGTTCCCTTCATGTGCGTTTTTTTACATTGTTAGCATGCTCTCTTTGCCTAATGATGACGCGATTGCTGAGTGTTGAAAGCGACTGCTGAGTGTTGGGTATCCCCAGCACCTCCTCATTTCGATGACAGAGAGCCTGCTTAGGAAAATGCGCCGTCACGGGCAAGTGTGCGATCCCAGCGGACCGCGCAGGCAAATGGTAGCTGTGATACCTTATATTCACAAGCTTTCACACGATATCAAAAAGGTGGTCCAGCGGTACGCCGTACAAGTAGTTTTCTCCGCTCCAAAGAGGCCGTCTAAACTGCACAATGACTGACCCTGGGGCAAGAAAGCAGCAACCGTGTGGCACTACGCATAAGCGCCCTCTCCACTTTGTTGATTGTGCAGAAGGTGTAGTCTACGAAACACCTTTAAGATGCGGGAAAGTTTGCGTTGGCGAACCCGGAAGATGCGTCAACATTAGGCTATAAGAGAGCATACTAACAATGTAAAAACCGCACATGAAGGCAACGATTTTCAAGCTTTTTTTAGCTAGTCATTGCGCAACTTGCTGAGATTGCTCACCTGACCTGCACAACACTTCTGTAATCTTGAAGAGCAATTCACGCCTCACTAGAGAGATTGTAGAGACGGAACGTATCAGCAGGTTAGGGGAAATCTGTGTCAGCACACCGTCGATTACTCTTTCTGATAAAGAGATGGCGTTTTTTACGCATGTGCGGCCACTCACGTATGGACCGAATATATATCTGGTACCCATATATATCTGATACTCGTGCTAATAAACTTTTGTTGGAAGTTCAGCGCTTGTCCTGTGTCGTTCCTGTAGTTGTCCATGTCTTATTCTTTTGCGCTATAGTTTGTCGTCACCTGGAGATGTAACGCCGCAGGCGTTATGGCACCCCGCTGGCCTGTAGAGGTTTCGGGATAAGTAACAAAGCAGCAAGAAATATGAAACTAGATTAGCAGAAAGCCAGACCTGCCGACGCGCTTGCTTCTCGCAATAGCTGGCGCTATATTGACAGTACTCTTGTTATTTTTCTTTTCTCTGGCTTAAAGGAGTACTGACACGATTTTGCGGCGGCGCAAAGTATACATTTTTCGTTTTCTAGTCATGTATTGTTAACGCCCTCCGCACGCGGAAGCCAGGAAACACGTACAAAATATTTTAGTTCGGTTTTAAAGTTTTCGTCGAACAGCGCCGCAAGCCAGCCCCAGCGCAATGGACACTGCGATGACGTATGAGCACGGTCTCTCAAAAATCGCTGAAATCGCTGTCAGAGTCGCTGGACGACCGTGAAGTTGTCGTTGTTTGCGTGCCCCACGTGTAACTAACGACAGACGACAGAGTTGTAGCGACGCTATTACGAATTGCTGTCCCTACGTGACTTAGACGTACGTCCAACTCTGTTGACACGTCACTAGTAAACCGCCCCCTCGAAATCGAAACCGAAAGTGCGCTTTTAAGGGAGCCGTATTAGGACATATTCATTGCGTTGCGAGGCACCATGACACTCTTTCTGGGGTTCTCCACGCCAGTGCTTTCACTTACAGCAACAATACGAGAATGTCAAAAATTCGTGTCAGTGCTCCTTTAAAGTGCTGCTCCTCGAGTAGCGGAACGCACCCGCATTGAAAACTGGATTGCAGGGAAAGAGCTAGTTTCTTTTTGCAATTTCTTATTGTGTTCCTACAGTTTCACTTTTAAGTATCTCTTTGCGTGCCTGTCCGATGTAACTAAACGCGCATAATTAAGAGGGTGTGATTCTTTGGCATCGGATTCTTTGGGGGCTTCCACGAAAGGGGGTTCCAGGAAGGAGGGTTCCAGGCAGGAGAGTTACAGAAAGGCAGCGGAAGGCAGCGGATCGTCCACCGGGCCGGGCGTTGAAGACGGCAGTCGGGTTCCGGACCCGAGCCACAAGGGCTTCCTGCTTACCCGACTCCAGCCATCGGAACCCCAATGACTCGCTAGCTCCAGGCAAGGACCTGTTGAATCCTGTGTCTGTAGGCATAGCAGGAACAGTCGGGCTACGGGTCCGAGTTCGACGCTAAGATGCCCGACCAGGATGCCACTACCACCTGATCGAGCCGCCTAGCTAGCTTCTCACGTCCTCCGTCGCCACCAAACATCTGGCATGGTGATCTTCGCAAGCCGGCTGCGCTTCGGCCACCTCATCTTTCCGAGCCGGCTGCACTTCGCTCACTCGTTCTTAAGGAAGCTCATCGACAATTTGGCGAGCCATCTGATTCTCCTGTGTCACCTTCGCACATCACTATCGGACCCTAAAGACTAAAACCTGCCAGGACTCACGTAGCGCTTATAGCTTATAGAGACTTTATTATGACGTACTGTCTTTTCCATTTCATTTCTCTCTCAAGTGCTTGTAGTTTAGTTTCTCTCTTTTCTTATCAGTTTATATTAAAAGCTTTGTGTGTGTGTTGTGTTGTGTGAAAAAAACGCCTTTGTCATCGATTAGGCTCTCTAAGGCTTCGCCTGAGAGAGTCATCCGAAAAGAAATCTGTAAAAGAACCTGCTAAAATCATCACAAATTGGCGTCCGCGACTGGACAAAGCCGTTCGTTTTCTTAGATACTGTATTCTGGAAATATGACGAGGACTTCAGAATCGCGGGAAGTGTTAGAGAAGCTGGCACGGCGCAGGGGTTTTGAGGGCGCGGAGTTAAAGGCACGGTGTGACGAACGAGAGGCACCTGAATTAGAGGAGGAAAGAGTGCAGATGGAGTTCGAGAGAGAAATAAGAGAGAAAGAAAAAGATCTCGAAATGAGCGAAAAAAACGAAGGATCATGAAATTAAAACGAGAATACTCCAGCTGCAGCTTCGACTCGCAGACGTTGAAAAGGCGAACTTTGAAGACAGAGGCGCGAATGGTCGTTAGGTGGGAGCTCCAGCGAGCTGGTGTTTGATGTGCTATCCAAGAGCATTGCTGAGGACAATGTACCGTTATTTAGCGGTGATAGTGAAAATCTCCATAGCTCTTCGCGAGAGGTTAAGTTGATGGCACATATGGAGAAGCAAAGCAGCTTCGAGATTATGGAACGCGGAAATTCCGCACAGGATGAATTCTGTGTAAAGCCTCAAGGAGGCCTAGCACTTTGAGGAGGCAAGAGAACCTCCAAAACATGACGGTCAATGCCGCTCAGAAATCTCGAAGGCGTTTGTCGCCCACAGTTTAGGTCTGCCGCTAGCTGCGGGCACACATGACACAGTCATGGTCCAGAACCATATGAGTGACCCTGTTGTGAATGGAAGGAGGATTGGTTCTGAGGACAGCAAAGCTGTGGTTTATGCTAATGTAGTCGGAGATAATAGTTATGGCGCTAAAACAACGGGACACTGAGAAGACAAAACACACACTGGCGCCATGTGTGTTTTGTCTTCTCTGTGTCCCGTTGTTTTAGCGTCATAACTATTATTTCAAGCAATGAACTAACTAGCTCAACAACATATCCTTTTGAACTGTAGTCGGAGACATTGAGCAAGGCCTGATCAATGCGGCCACGATAGAGTCCCAAATTCAGACGTTATGGAATGGTGTTAGCTGCCACGATTATCTTGAAGAGGTCGACAGAGTGCAAGAATGCACTATAAAATCTGCGGAACGTGAACTGGAATTGGTTAGCGTTCTAGCTGAAGAGAAAGAGACGATAATTCCAAAACTCGCTAGAGAGAATGAACGTCTACATGCAAAGACGCCGGAGTTGGGTCCGTTCAATGAAACCCCAAACGATGCCGCAATATTTATACAGTGCTCTATCAGCAAGAACGCTGATGCACCTTTTGAGGCGTTCATAAATTCACAAATTATTCCGTCTGTGGGTTCACGAGAGTTCACAGTTGATAGACGTAGCCTATGCGTTGACGTGGCAGAAGGCACCTTTCGAACGCGTCTGGCGCTCTGCGCGTGGAGGCAGCGTACGCAGTTTTCTCATTGCTGGGTTCTGACTACTAGCCACGGAGGAAGAAATGTTTGCTACTAGCTCAACAGAGCGTCCGAGTCTTTTGTGGTGGAACGGAAGAGATGCGTGTCTGTCGATACACCCTACCAGCGTCTACTGTGATTTCCCATAAACACGTGAAAGGCGTCGTGCGCCTCGTGTGGGACGCGATTACATAAAGTTCTGCGTCAACCGGAGGCTCTCTTGTTTTTGAATTTTGGACTGGTGATGGACGTTTCTTTGTGTATGGTCCCGTCGCTATTTTTGAACTCTGTGTAGACTCACCATAACTTCTCTTAAGTGTGAAAGTGCGCTAAGTGTGTGACTAGTATTGTAGTGTGAAGGTGCACTAAGTGTGTCTTGTGTGAAGAACGGCTTTGTCCTCAATTAGACTCTCGGGGGCTTCGCCTGAGAGAGTCGTTCCGAAAACAAATCTGTTAAAGAACCTGCTAAAATCATCACAGAGGGGTGTGCTACATACCGTTCCTACTGTGCAGTCGAATTTTTTTCTTTCATTTTTGCTTTGCCCCATGAGTACATTTCACGAGAGAGCAGAAGAACCGCGGTATTATAAAACATAATTTTACTACAGAAATAGTATGTTGCACTTTCTGGAGTGGTTGTAATGACAATTTATCTATCTTGGGTCGGTTAAGGAAAGGGCGCTTTTTTCTGCAGGCCTTCACTGGAGCACGGTTCGTCGTCAGAAGGGTTAGGGAAAAGCTAATGAAATTGTAGAAAGGGATCGACTTTTTCGAGGAGGACGCAGTGTAGATGAAGCAGGGCAGAAGGGTGACGTAGGAGGACGGCTTGGGAAGCGGACAATCCGAGGCAGGAATTTGAACGGGGGTGCTGAGTTTCGGGCGGGTCGCGACAGAACATGCCTTCCTGCAACTAGGCATCCGACACACAAATGAGGCTGTCCCAAGTGAAGCCTAGCCATGTCTGTCGCATTGGTCACTACGGGTGATATATAGCATTCGAAGGACTTCTGATAAATTTCTGTTTATGACATATCGCTGATGAATCAGTGCAAATTTCGACGTAACACGCACATTAAAACAAACAGACTGATAGAAGAAGAAACGACACACACAACAGGCGCTGACTCGCAACTGAACGGTTTATTGATTATTGCACACATATAAAAGCTTCATGCAGGTACCCGTGACATGGATTGCCGCCGCGTCATGGCACACGTGACACGGATTGCCATGTCACGTGTACCTGCATTAAGCATTTATATGTGTGTAATGTGCAATAAAACGTTCAGTTGCGAGTCAGCGCTTGTTGTGTGCGTCGTTTCTTCTTCTATCAGTCGGTTTGTGTTATTGTGTGTTGTTGCATTGAAATATGAACCGATACCAACTCGCCCAAGTTGCCGTCTTACCGCAATTTTCGAATATAACGGTGCTTGAGAAAGCAAGCCAGCCTGCGTCGAATGAAGTCGCTAATAAAAATGCAAAATGATCAAGTTTTGTTATATACTCATTTTATATTTCTGGTCAATTTGCCATATTTTTTATCTTGTTCTGCGCACTCCTTACACAACCACGTGTAATAGCGCGCTTGTAAAGAGGCTCTTGAGCCTATCTTTCTTTAGACATAATGGCGTCGCAAAGAAGGGTGGCATAGCTTCAATAAGCGCGCTCAAAGCTTCGAAATAGCCAAATTGCTGAACAATATTCTCCGGATGATAAATTCACGTACTCGTTTTCTTTTTTTGAATAATTGTATTTACAAAGCCAATTTTGTACCATTGTCATAGACGCTAATCATGGCCTTAAAGTTAGTTCATCAGAATCGGCAATCATCCAGTACCAACTGTCCGTTCTCATCTACGCCAACCGTCCTGTTAATGGAGAATAATGCATCGCTGGAAACTTCTCTTTCAGAGTGCCTGCCACAAATTCTGCCTACTGAATGCACTCCGGGGTGGGCAAATTACGCAAACCGAAAAAATACCTGCAAACTACGTTTTTTATTTATTTTTTCAGCGGGAGGGACGCCGTTGACTACAACCGAAGGTAAACCTAACACTTTATAGTGCTAAGTCGTGCTACCTTTTGCCTTTCGCCAGCGAGTCTCGTAGCAACACAGCTTTCATTTTAATATCGCATGAAATGTGATCGCAGTACCTCTCTGTCGGACATGTGGAGTAGTTGACACTCGTATTGCTATGAGCTATGATATAAGTACTTAAGAGAGGCATTACGTTTCTTATATATTATTGGTCGAATTACTGGCGTATATTAGGTGGCGTCGATCTAGTGGAATTCTTTCAGGCGTTTCGTGCATATATAACAAAGAGTGCGTGTATTCGAAGCTAAGAAAAAAATCTGTGCCTCGAGAGTGCATATGGCAACGTGAATGGAGTAACCATGGTAATGGCGCCAACGTCCTTGATTTCATTGTAATACCTCCCTCTTGAAGTAAGCAGGTCCTAAATATGGAAATGTTTTTAAAATGCTTGTATGTAGCGGAATCTGGCAGTGAACCGTGAGACTCAAGAAATAAGGACATTGTAAATGTGGCAGACATTATTCCGGCAGGTTATGAATGTTTTTACATCGAATGTAAATATCTCTAAAGCAATTCAATTGAACGTCACATGCGTTACATGGTTGTTCCAAAAGCAACCATAATGACGGCCTCCAAAATTCAAATATTCACCTTGACTATGCTGAAAAAGGTGTAGTGAGGAATGTGAATTATTTTTCACAATATCAAAAAATATAAACCCAGTTTGCTTCGCAAAGACGGAAACCACGTGTCACCACTTTGGTTACTGAAGATGTTCTTTTGTATAACTTGCGTTAATTACTTGAGGACTTGCAAATATTTAATAGTGAAGCTGCTCTAGCTGGACATAAAAAGTATGTCGGCGCACAGAACCTCGCGTCGCCGAGCAACCGGCACTTCACGGCTGTCGCACCACCTTGCGTAACGTCTACATGGCGGTGCATGCGCAGTAGTGACAGCAAGGACTGGGAAAGGAAAGTGGAATGAGGAGGAGATGTGGGAAGGGAAGGTGAAGGTGGCATTAAGGGAAAGGCAGAGGGGACAGGTTAGCATGGAAATGAGTTAGAAAGCGAGGTGAGGGTGACGAGGACTGACGTTTGGGCAAGGAGTAAGGGAGAAGGTAGAGCTTAGCATATAACGTAGTTCAGCAAGTAGGGGGAAAGTGTGGGTGAGCGGGAGGGAAACGAGGGGTGCGAAAGGCGGGCAAAGGATTTGAAGGGTGAGGAGGAGAGAAAGGAGGAGCGGAGAGGGTAGAGCATAGCATAGTGCCCTACAGCATAGTGTAGCAAGGAGTGACAAAGGGAAGTCGAGGGAACTGTGGAGGGGAACGCCGCCAGCTGCGCTGCATCCTCAGTCGTCGCACCAGTCGTGCATACATGCTCGGATTTGTAAGCATAGTAAATAACAGACAGACGAAGAACGTTTAATAATCGTAAATAATATTTTTGAAAAACTCCCTGTCTAGACCCTGCTTGAGATGAAGAGGAACAGAATTTCGTTTCCTTCCCAATTTTTGAAAAATTCACTAACCGCGAATTTGAGCGCTTGGTATTTGTGTGAATACGAAAAAGTTCTACGAGCAAATCTAAAGGCTGACGTTTGCTCACCCAACCACAAATTTAGAAAGGCTTCAAAGTGCGTAGTTATTGTTTTATTTGGGCAATAACAGCACCTTATGCTGCAGCAGCACGCTGTTTCAATAAATAAAACATTTATAGCTCTAGCCCCTAAAGCGTTGTTTTTTGAATGACGTTTTGTTACTACTTTTCCTCTTTATCAGCAATAAATGTTCAGGCCGTAATTATGTAGATGCTTCTTCACAGCAAATGTTAACACTAGGAATCATCGCCTGTATTTTAGCGGAGTACTTGCTTGCATGCTTCAGCGTGATTGATATTTTCTTGCGATTTTTTTTCTGCGTCAAGGCCACAAGTAAGTACGTTTTCGCGGTGGCACGCTGCTAGCCGGTCTCACGATAAATCAAGTGGCATCATTCTGCCTTCCGCAAATTTCATTCATTGCCTTCAACACTCCGGTTGTCGTTATTGGAACACGTTATCTTACAGTGTTGAAAAGTTACTCTGATGCCACAACAGTTGAGAATTGTGGAGTGGCTAACGGGTTTAATATCACGGATTCCATAATCCCACGGTGCACTGAGCAGTTTCGATTGCTATAGTAGAGGCGGTTCGTACATAATCTGGAAAACACACAATGACAGCGGAAATTTTCTCGAAGGTTTGAGCTCTGAAGGAAGCTAGTGGAGCGATCTCACTGCCCAGGAAATACGTTTTTCCTGTGGCGATATTTCATAAAAGAAAAGTACTGTTATGATGGAACGTTGGTCCTCGCGTTTTGACCGCGCTCTAATTTTTTTATTCGCGAGACCATTACAATACTGACACGTGCGTTTGTTTTCGTTTGTTTAAAGAGGACGCCGTTCTCCGACGTGGTAATCATTAGCGCATTACAGTCGAGAAAACACGGTAGTCTTCCTTTGGTAACATTTGTCGAACTCAGGATACACCGTTCCATAATTTCTGGCGGTCAACAAATTATCGCATCGAGTGAAATTCATGGGGTGATATCATGTATTTGCGATTTCGTAATCTCCGGCGTCGTACACGTGAGTGCTGTAGCACACTAACACAAGGATGGATACGCACGAACTAGCCTAGTTTTCAGTATGTGACTTCAGAAACCTATCGCACACAAGTTGCTTTGTGGAGCCAGTTTCATGAACACGTCAATTAGATATCCCGGCCAGGGTAATCTACGCGTTCCTGTGACTTCCACATTCAAGAATGTCCCTTTTGGAACGGCAGAGCACGAAAAGAAGGTGCGCTGTGGCAGTGTAGAGCCAAGCTCGTAAAGCGAGGTTGCGTTAGCAACACAAGGAGCGGCCTCAGCAGTGTTGGTGTACACGCTACTGCGTGCAGCAGAGTTTCGGGTACCCTTTAGCTTAAGCACAATCATAGCGTTTACCACGGGTTTCCTTTTTAATACGAAAGTGTATTATGCCGGGGTCCACAAAGAAGCCACTGACCTGCTTCCATCACGGAAGCGCTTGTCTTAAAGAATAAATAGGCAACTGACATTTAAAAATACCACACGCTAGGATTCGAACCCACAATGACGCAGGATGTGAAGATAGGAGCTGGAAGCTGTACCAAATACACCACCGACAGATTCAGAAGACGGATAAAAAGAAAGGGCTTTATGTCTTTAATGCACGGCTTTAGAATTTCAATGTAAGGTATGTCCGTTTAAAGCTTCCTTTTCTCTGCTGTATTGGTTCCAAGTGATGGTACCGCCAAACGAGACACAGAAGATGAAGACACGACGACGAGCGCTGGAATCACAACTAATGTTTACTCGAATCTGCACACATTTATGTAGTCACACGTGGGTAGCGTTAAAATAAAGAAGCCAATAAACAAAATCATAACTGCCCATTCAAAGCAAATCGATGAACAAATCGCAAAGTACGATTTAGAACAGGGAATATCGCGGGAGCCAACGTTTCGACAAGCGGACTTGTCTTCGTCAGGGCGGCCTGACGTCCGCTTGTCCGCTTGTCGAAACGTTGGCTCCCGCGACGTTCCCTGTTCTACATCGTACTTTGCGATTTGTTCATCGATTCAAGCATCCATGTTCCCCTGAGCTTCTCTTCTAGTTTGGCATTCAAAGCAAAGTTTACAGCAAGACGATAGATGGAACGCTTATGAATGAATTACTGTTATATATGCTCCGATTTTCTCACGGACTGTCTCTTGATGATTTTTGGCGATCATGTTTTTCTTTTTTGTTTTTTTACCTTTGAAGTGTACGTTTTTTACCAATCTGCTTACTTTTCCTGTTATAGCGAAACGAAGGTGGGAGCCAACGAAGAGGTGAGTGCAACAATGCTATCGCGAAACTAGCGCCCAATTGGTTGACTACCTCCCGTAATTCATCTGACGTGAAGCTGTGAATTTGCACCATTCAATTGTACACCGAAAGAAAGCCTCTCGAAAAGGCAGCTATTTCTTTGTCCATGACAAATGCTTACAGACTGCGCAGGAGAGTACATTCTGCCGGCTCTTTCTGTGTCTTTCCTCTGAGAGATGTAAAATGAACCACAGGCCAATTTATTCATGTGCGAGTAAAGAGTTTACTCGACATATCTAAAGGGTTGCCGAAAGCACGTTTTCTGAATCCTTGCCATGGCGCTTTTGCGACGAAGTCGACATCGTCGTCGAAAGCTCTGCTATAGGAGGGCCCGGTGGCAATGATCATGGTAATCCTGTAGTAGGTCCAGTTTAGGTAACATTGCTACTACTGTTTTCTTTTTTTTTAAAATACGCAAAGCTCTAATGGAAAACGAAAATGCTGGGCCTTCCATGATGCTTGACCAACTGGTATTAGTAATAGAGTGCGTATACTATAGATCATCCTAATGGCATCCAATCTCCCCTACCTACAGTAATAAGGTAAATGATGATGACAATCTTAGTCTGCATGTTTACTTCGTGTGGTTACAGTCTTGTTAGTATGCGTATAGACTCTAGATGTCCAGGCTTTTAACCTATAACCGGATACTTGAAAGACATGAGATCTTGGTGGAAAACTCCAATACAGCGTCTGAGATACAGACAGGAGAAATGAGAAAAGGCGTTGAAACCATCATGCTTATTCTCTCCGTCTCCTGCCTGCCTAATAGCCCTTTCTTTTCTTGTTGTGGGCAAATATTTCGGCATTCATTATGTGGTAGCGCTGACGAACAAGGACACAAGAAGACACAAATATACGGGACGGGCGCTAATTTTTGTGTCTTCTTGTGTCCTTGTTCGTCAGCGCTACCACATAATGAATGCGAGAACCAACCAACTAGCCCACCTTTCCGCCTTGACAAATATTTCGGGCCATTCCGCGAGTACTAACTCGCCCAAAAGAAAGTTATTGTGTGTTACAACCTTACTTCTCGGAATCGGTACGGCGATGACTGCTCCTGATAGAAGAAAAAGTTGCGTTAGTGGCTAACCAGATTCTTCTAAAGTGTCGCATGCTTACCTTTAAGGAAGTGGTGTTTGGAACACGGAAACCAGGAAAACGAAGACTAGGGCAAATTAGAGGCTCGCATTCAGTGAGCATCGGGCGACGGTGTGTCAGTAGTGTGTATAATCTTTGTCTTAGTCTTGGTTTTGTCGGTATCTTTATTTACGTGTAAAGGTGAACCGACGGGCCCAGCTTCTGACGCCGCTCTAGAAATGGGCACAAGTTGTCATGTGGGTAAACAATCTACATGCATGTTGCATGTATCAAGTTACATTTGAACGTGTAATGCACCTGCTATGAATTACTGTGACACTACTGAATGAGACAATGCTAATGCGCGATGTTTTCAACAATTACCACATTATCTTCTTGAATATTCTCCCACGATGCCGCGCAGCACAGGTCAGAAGTAACCGCCTTCTCATGGTGGCAAGTGTGTGTTGAGCTACGAAGCTATTGTAATTTTATAAAGGTGTTACTATTAGAATAGCGATTTCCTAATCAATACGCCACGACATTTGTGTACGTGCCCTTTGGTCAGGCAAACTATAAAAGGCAGAAGCACCTTTCCATTGCTAAACTGTTTCATAACACTAGTAAGCATAAAATCTTCCTTCTTTTTTTTCTGCAGAAAGCAGAAAGTAACTTTTTTGAATAATCTCGACGGCATGCATAGGCGGCGTTTTGGCAACCGTAAGCTTAGGAGAGTTTAGGCAACAGCTCGTAAAGAATACCATACTCTGGCGCAATTCTGACCTGAACATGCATATCGATATTCATTACTGGAATTACTGAATGAATATTCCATATCGATATTCATTACGATATTCATTACTGGATTCCAGATTCAAGTAGTGAAAACTGTAACAGCGCAGCTTGACTGTATTGCAGATCTCTGCTTATGCGGCCCAGGTACAAAAGAACAACGCGCTGTGGATCAGCAATTAAATCCGTCTCGCTCTGTCAGCAACAGTGGTGGGCAGCTTCGTCAACGCGATGACGTCGCGTTTGCCTCATCGCAGCCAACTTTATCGCTCCACTTTTAATCCGGTGGTACCCAGAGGAGTCCTGGACCAGGCTGTTTTCAAGGGCGGATGCAAGACGAGCGTAGGCTGACAGGGCATGAAAGCTTCGAAACATTCCAAATTCCTTGTAGTTCCTAGCTATTTTATTTGGGGGCCGTCAAAGATAATGTAGAGTAAATCAGCCGAAACGGAAGTTTAGTGTCGATAAGGTGCAGCCAAGAAGCCGACCTGATATTTTCATCGCCCGACTGCGTCGTAAAGTAGCCAATATGGCGCAATCGAGGAAGTAATGGCGAACCTGGTTGGAATTGTTCTTACGCGCCATTGTTGAAGTGCTGCGGTTGGATCGTCTTTCAGGTTCGGAGAAGGGGCGGATTTCTCCGTGGTTCCTCGGCGGCAACCTAATTAGTAGTGGAGTTGTTATGTGAAGTAGTCTGATCCAATAAAGTATATAAACCTGTGTCATTCACCACCACTTTTTTACAGTTGTGCTTGTTTCTGTAGTTCCTGTTATCAATTAATACCGTTCATATTTTGAGCTTGTACATGTGTATATTTCTGTCATCACTCTTAAGTACTGCTGCAATCCTAGCCCGCTATTGGCTCTGTTACGCTCTGTATAATGTTACGCTATGTATAATTACCTAGCTGGGGAAAGCAGTTTTTTTCGTATATGCCATTTTTACTACCAATCCACATCATATAGACTGTTAATATCTTGTATCTACTTAATTGTGAGTTGAATTGTTTTGGTACTTGATGTCGCTATTCTAACTCATCTGCGCTGACTCGATGCATCACAGGAAAGGCAAGGAGACGACATCGACAGCGCTGTGAGAGATGAAGCGGTAAGTTCAGCATTTGTAGGTAGCAACAGTGGCCGGATAATGTGGCTGTGAACATGCTTCATTGCTTTATAAGTTGAGCGCCACACATATGCATAAAACCACTACAGAAGAGCCTTCGTGATCATGAGGGAGACATCTAGTCCTTTTCATTTATTTTTTGAAAATACTGTCACTGTTATTCTGTAGCATAACCTTGTTTCGTGGAGACGACCGCATGCATATATATATATAGTCTCAAATTAATTTTTTTCCCAGTAGGCTACCTGTGTTTCTTGGTTTGTGGATTAAAAGTTAAATAATGATGTATTTTAGGAATGATGTTTATGTCTTCACAGAAGTTCGAGGACGGGGTCTCGCAGGTTAGTGCGTTAATCAAACTACATTATGTTGCCGCGATGAGTTGGCTACTTCCAAGTAGTCCGCAAACCACCTGCATGTTGGACAGTTTGCATGCCGTGCGCATGCGAAAAAGACAGAGCATAATAAACCTAATCATCAACGCCAGCATTAAAACTCGGCTCTTCTCTGCAGTAGTTAGTCTGGATTGTTGGCACAGCTTCACTCTTAGCAATCGCCTTGTCTTATTAATATGTCTTCGTCAAGGTAGCTAAAATATGAAACTATCTCGCGCTACTCTACAAAACATTCAAATTTCGCAACTAAAGGCATATAAACAGACGCCGTTTACGCTGTTATTTCATTCTTGAATTAACGATTCTTGTACGATTTGAATGAGATGATGTTAAACTTTAGGCGGCAGTTTGTCATACCGAAATTCCAGTTGCGGCCACCGCTCCGAGCTGTTAGCATTGGGGAAGGGAATCTAAGCTCAACAAACATTGGAGAAAAGCGGCGTAGCTACAATGCCTCAGATTCCTGAGCTGTCGCTGAAAAGGCGGAAGCCAAGAGGTTTCGTTCGCTGAATAGCCGCAGCAGAAGTATGGACACGGAACCTTTGGTGGTCGAACATAAAGTGATGTAATCGTGCCCTCACTGTATAGGTTAACTTTCACTCGTGCGTGTGGCATACACCCACGTAGAAAAGGCTTCATTTCTCCATAACGTGGTTATGAGCGACAAGTGCACCACAGAGCAAGTGTAAAACACAGGGACTTCAACACAGCTCAGTTGGAGGGAGACGTCCAACACCACGTGGCATTCATGACTTGTTTGAGCACCACGTCTTCTCTGCCACTGTTCTCATGAAAGTGGCGCAGTTTGAAGGTACTACGCCGCGAGTTTGCGATATCTTGCATATTTTAAGACGAGAGCCTCGTATGTTTCGCTTAGATGTGATCACTAAAATGAGCAAAATTTTGCGAGAAAAAATTGCTCACGAAAATTTAGCGCAGCTTGCAATAGTGACGCAGGGCCAGCGAAGCTGATGGGCCCTTGGGTGGTACGAGTCTTTATCATCGTCGTCGTTGTCATCATCATCATCATCATCATCATTTTTTCTTTGTATTTTCTTTGCCTTCATCATCTTCTTCCTAGTCTTCTTCTGGGCACATGTCGTTGTGACGTCTTGTATGATGTATCATCATGTCGATGCCTTACAAGGTTGTGCGGGCAGATGTAGCAACGGTTGGTTGCACGGCAAGGTAATTTCAAGGTCGTATGTGTAATACGGACGGTGCAACGAGAAGCTTAAACAGCTTCGCTGTTAATATGAATAGAAATCGACAACTCAATAAGAGCATTACAAAACCGGTCAATTTTTAGGTGATTACATGAGGAGTATAAATCGCGGTGCATGATCACGGCATCCATTAAATGAAAAATAATAAGAAAGTTGGAATGTGAGTGAAAGCACCATGTTGTTTAAGGATGGACATTTAATGGTTGTTACAAACTCAGCAACATTACGTATCGATTGAAAGGTGACAACATAAGGAATATGTAGGAATCCATGATCAGGATAGTCGTAAGCAATTCAGAGGGAACATTCCAACAAATTGCCGAAAATTATGAACACAAGTGTAAGTGCATACGACCATTATGAAAAATGTGGCTGATCTCTCTGTCAAAGGAATCGGTATAACATGAAAGTGAAATGTCTTCGCGTAGTCTTTATAGTTATATCGAGGTGAGCTTGCCCATTGCTATCAGTGTTTGGCTGGTACAGCGCCGTTTGACGTGCATAAACCCACGTTCACACATCGGCTATATAACATCAACGGCCAACCCTTTGTGGTAACTGAAGTAGTTTACCTAATAAGGAGGCACAGTCTATAGCAGATGCTGCGCGACAAAGGTATCATCAATCCTATTTACTTGCGCCACGTTGACGCATCAACGTCGTTGCCTTGCTCTGGCACCTAACGCAGCAGTTTCCTTGTTCCCATCACGCTCGACGAGCGTGTCAGCAGGAAAACATCACCCACCAATGAAGGTGACCGGTGCCCTACCATAGAGCTATCGGCGTATATACGCTCGAAGCTGTACGAACGCGGCTATGCGCGCGGCTCTGCACGCGTGTATCGAGGCGGACTTTGGAACGCACTTGGAATGGTGCCGCTATGCAGGAAAAGTGAAGTAAATGTGCAGTGATTCACTTTGCCTCTCCTGGATGGCGGCACCGTTCTAGGCAATGTGCACCTGGATGCTAGCGTGCTGATCCGGACGGGAGATGAAGGAATATAAGGCGCGTTCGTACCGCATCGAGCATGTGCGACATAAGTGCAGTGGTAGCGCACCGCGTACCTTTCGTCATGGCGCGGAGGTTGGTGAGTTCGATTCCCTGCGCATCAACGGAAGTTTTTCTGAGTGTTTTTTTTTTTTCATTCGTAATTAATTTAGTGCACCATGTCCGTTACGGCAGTGACGCATGGAGTCGTAGTGGACCCCGGCGTGAAACACTTTCGCGTTAAAATCCATCAACGTCACACACCCATTCAACGGTAATTACATGAAGAATATATCATCACACATGTTCACGATACTCACTAGACTGACAGCAATAATGCGTGTCACAAAGCGGAAATATATAATCATAATGCGCACGCAATAGCTTACGATGGTAAGAGTAACGACAGCGTGATATATGAACGACCCGATAATGGCTATGATCCAGATAAAATGACAATGAGTGGCCCAAAAAAATTAACACTCAAACAACAGGCGAACCTCATTCGGAGGTGGTTAATTAGTGTTCAAGCAGCTAAGATTGAGGGTATTATTCATAGTCATCGGATATGACTTTGTAAAAATGACTCAACGGAAAAGAAGAGCAAGATACTGACGCCGTTGGTATGAGTTCGGATATGGGAACTATGTGGAATAAACGCCACGGGATCGTCGTAGAAGGCGTCGTCAGAGTGTTAGCCCCAAAAAACGACAAAGGCTCGGCTGAAAAACATCGGCACGGTTTCAGGCGACGGTACTGACTTAAAAAGAAAACACTAAAAAGCGGTATTGAATGTCATATTCTTGAGTATCACTCCAAAAAGAAAATAAAAACGACAACGACAAAAATAAGAAGTTCCGCGGTTGTGAAGTCTCATGAAATAGCGGAGCTCCGCAAGCGTGTCGCTTGCCTGTTTCGTATGACGGTTGCCTTCGGACCGTCAGCACTCGGGTCGAAATGCAGCCTCGCCAGGAAAGTTTATTATGGAAAGACGTGCAAACGCATAAACAAGAGAGCAGGAGAAGTCTACACCAACACCGGCGTTCCTGTATTGTTGTTTTGTTGTTTTGTGGGGTTTTACGTCCCAAAACCAATTCTGATTATGAGAGATGCCGTAGTGGCGAGCTCCGGAAATTTCGACCACCTGGGGTTCTTTAACGTGCACTGACATCGCACAGCACACGGGCCTCAACATTTCGCCTCCATCGAAATGCAGGGCGTTCCTGTATTCTCTGCTTTTTTGTACGTCTGTCTTGTGTTCATTGGCTTTGTTGTTTGGCGCTGCAATGTAATGTGCGTTCGCTCTTGGCATAACTCAACGATGAACAACTGCGCTTTCGAATAATAATTGCTCAATTATGTTGTTGTTTTACACAGG
>CM023484.1:125882127-125912968 GCA_013339685.2 Hyalomma asiaticum
GCATGCAGGAAATAAATACATAGAGAGATGCTGGGAAGCGCAAATTCACGCTCTAAACTTCAACTGTTCTATTCTCAAAGCAGGGCCAAGACATATACAACAGAGAAAATTAGTGACGTTTTGTACGAGCTGAAACTCGCCTACAAAAAAAAAAAAGCAGACATCACTAATGTTGCTCGTGTTTCTCTTTTTAAACTGATCAGCCTCGAATAGTTTTCTTGCTGAGTATCGCTACTCCTCCCAACTTTATTAATCTTGAGCAGTAGCTGCTTGCTATACCGCATGCAGCTGGTAACATTTGTTCATAATTGATAATTCACGCTCCTATTATAGATAATTCATGCTCGAAGCAGCGATGGCCGTATCCTGGTGCACGGGAAGTGTGTGCAGGTTGTGAGAAACCTGAGCGTATATGCTCGAAATCCCTTTTTGAAAGCACAGCTGTGGGCTCGGCGCATTTACATCTTTCACCCTTACACACGCAGGTTGCTATCACGATGTTCTTGCTTGTGGGGGAAAAAATGGTGCTTTATAAACAAACAAGTGGCAATCATTTTGTCTCCCTGAAGCGATCGAAGCTTTTCATTATCGCGACACACCTTCCAAAAAATACACAAATGCACGGTGAAAGTCAAACTAGGACAAGACGACGACACGTACAATGGACAGGCCCTAACGACATAATCCGCGGTCCTTTACGAGACAAAACCATGAGACGCGTATTCCTTCCCCATGGGGCTTTCGCACGCGTGCGCTCAGATTATGGCTGTTCTACCATCTTGCCGTCATGAAGTGAGGCAGCCGTGGATGGGAAGCGAACGCGCGTTGCAACGGCTATCACTGAAGTCAAGCAAATTACTTTAAAAATGAAAAAAAAAGCACTGCTTCAAGTTTTCAACTCTGCGAAATCCGCAAAATAAAACGCGCTGCAGGTTTCATCCGATCACAGCTCCCACCGGCGTTGCGCGTGGAAGAACCGGGGAGAGCGCCCGGCCGCCCGCAACAAGACGCGACGGGTTTACGCGCGCGGCCGCTACTCGCGGCGCTGGTTGTTCTAGCGCCGCAGCGCCACCATACCAGCTCTCGAGCCCCATAACAGAAGGCAACTACGACTTCCATGAGGCCCATTACCAGTGCGGTGTCATACATGGTGGTAAATGCAAACAGTCATGAAGCCGGCTTTTCTATGGTTCCCGCAAGGTTAGCACTGACGATTCCTATGGCACTGCATTGTTGCGGTTAAATGCTAGTGCTAATTTTGCTTTTAAGTGTGGCACATTTGTCATCTTTCATGTGCGGCACGCTCCAAAAATTGTCTGAATCAACCAGGATGCGGGCAGGTACACCGAGGGTTTGGTGCCATTGGACATTGCATGTGCCCGCCAGAACCAGAGAAAAGTCTGAATTATCGGATTTTCTGAATCAATGAGGGTCGAATTAACGATATTTCACTGTATGCAAGAAATCTTTGTAAAATGTTAACACTGTCCAGTCTGTGATGCTTAAAGCACTTCCAAGATACCCAAACATCAGATGCAGCAGATCACACAGAGGACTCACTGCATATCACATAGTAGAGTACAGCCTTGCTGATAAGTTTTTCATAGGGCCATAAAAAGAAAATAAAAAACCTGGGGAACACAAAATCCAAGAAACAAAAACAGACCTTAAAGGCTCAATGGTTAAGAGCTAAGCAGCATTTCAAGGCACCTGGGGTTATTTAACGTGCACTGACAATGCACAGCACACAGGCCTCCGGCATTTTTACCTCTATTGAAAATGCAACTGCCGTGGCTGGGATCAAAGCCACATTTTTTGGGTGGCAGCCGAGTACCCTACCACACCACCACGGCGAACGGCGAAGTCCATTTGCTCATAGTGCACTTCAGTTTGCCTGTTTGACATGGATATAGGTGAGCTTACGTAAATGTGAAAATGTTATGATGTCCAATGAATTCCCGAATCTGACCTGAAATGTTTTAGGAAATAGTACACAGTTGATGCTTCTCATTTGTACAGAGCAATTTGCATACACATGAGCAAGGACTGTAATGATTGCAGTATTTAGAAATTAGGTTTCAAGTTATTTGCTAAACTGGATAGAATTTTCCCCGAGTGCAGCAGGCCTGGACAACATTTCAGCTTGAGTAGCAGACAATAAGGACATCATGAGAAACTGTCATATAAGCGATGTCACTGGACTCACTGTTTCAACAAGGACCAAGCCTGAGTGTGTTAAAAGGGCCCTGTGACACTTTTTTACTGCATTCTGAAGCACTAAAGTGTGTGTGGTATTGAATACTGAGATGAACGCAAAAAAGAATGATAGGTACTGGCACATGAAAACTGATGTTATTTGCACAGGCCACTGGAGATTTCTGTAGGTGGCCTGTACAAATTACCTTGCCACCACTACTTTTGAAGGCGCTGTCATTGTGGTTACAACAGGGACAACGAACCATGTGTGTCAGTCAGTAGAGTCAGTTGTTTTTAAAATATACTTAAGAGATTTCCTTCTGTGTGTCAGGAAGGTTTCCATTGCGTCCCCTGCCAAGCTTCCAACATTCTCAGCTGCATCGGTAACACTGGCTGCTCCTCTCAACCAGTTTTGGCACTCCTTTCCAGCTGGGCGCACAAAAGAAAAGGTTTGTCTCCCCACGCCAATTCGGCTGCCACCTCCATAGAAGGCAGACAGTAAGGAAGTTTAACTTGTCCAAGGCTCTGCTTTTTAAACGACCGCAACTAATGCCTGCATTTACCACCCGCGGACATGAGTTTTTATATTTTTTGTGCTCAGCAGCATGGCTTAGCAGGGATGAATGAATGTAACATGTGAACTGGCACGTTAAAGCAATCACGATGCCCAGCCATGGTCGTCACTGCCATGTAAACAAGTGTCACTTCCTGTAGCAAAATTCACCATTGTGTTCTGCCACGGTTCAAGCAGAACTCTCCAGAAGGTGGTTTCTTCGTTAAAATAAAATAAAAAACACTTTACTTTGGTAATTCCACTCTTGCTCTAATATCCCCACGTGCCGCAGTTCTAGAATAACTAATAAAACAGCATGCTTGGTTCGTGTCGCAGGGCCCCTTTAAGGGGAAGGAGACAAGTCTGCTTGTCAACATGTTGGCTCAAGCAATGTTCCTTGCTCAACGAGTGCTCATCAAGGCACAATACTCTGAACTTTCGCTGTCTTTAGGCAATCACGGAGAGAGAATCACGTGATGTACTCTCATGTATTCATATACATTAAACTTGGCATCACCACACTCATGCTTTAAGTCAAAGCCTGGCCCACTAGACAAAAAATTGTTACATTTTTCCGAGCACATAAGGCCAACAGAGCCCTTCCACTGCAAACTGATATAAGCCGAAAATGTCTGCACAAAATTCACACAGAAATGAATGTACGCCAAGGCACCACTGATTTCAAGAGTACAAAAGTAACAGCAAAAGCATACCTCCAGGAAAGACTTGTGGCACCAGCAGCTGTGTGCTACAATGGCTCCTCCCGACCGGGTTTGTCAGAGGGCCTTGTCCCACGAGCTATTTCTGTAAAAGAGGCAGCATTATGTACATTGTGCACAGAATGAGAACACATTCACTGGCTGAACATATTGCACACTGCAACTGCAGCTACAATGACTCAATTACGGAACAGATCCCCCCTATAAAATGGCCTATTGCCTTTTCAAGTAGATGCGCAGCAAGTATACAGCGTTACATAACATCTGAAGCCAAGGGAAGCAGAGGACGTGGTCTGCACTGTTTAAATGAAATGGGGCACACAAGGAAAATGAAAATGGACAAAAACCTGCATCATGCAACTCACACGTGACGCATGTCTTACGCTCCTAATTGCATTATGGTAACTACAGCATTGCCGCTGCCTGTCTTAGGTATCCACATACATGAAACTCTGGAAGTATTGAGACAAAAACACCTACCATAAAATCTCACACAAGTGTTCCCCCTTGGGCAAGAGGTAATATGACGCAGAAAAAATGAGGTTGGAGACAAGAAGACACAACACAGGCACTCCGTCGTTTTTTCTGCGCTGTGCACCGTGCCGTTGTCGTATCACCAACACGCCCAAGCTACCACTTTATCAAAATAATTCGACAAATTATAGAAGGGGGGGGGGGGGGGCTTGCTCAGTCACAAATTAAACTTAAAAATGGAGGTGCAACTACCGGATAGAAAAAAAGAATGCAGAGAGGTTATTTTCATCACTATCCGTGGAATAGGTGCATTTACTATTTTTATTTGATGTCGCTGCTCCAGGAGCAAAAATAAGACTCCTCGGAGTTAGACGCCCAAGTTGCGAGACCTCAAGCACAAGCAGCACCGAACATTAAATGCACAGTAGCAACTGATGCAGCTGACGTCTGTCTGTACGATTAGAGCAACCTAAACTAACTCTACTTTACTCTAGTTTGAAGAAAATGGCCATTCAGAAAGCCTCTCGCATCCCAGCTGTCTAGTCATGGCCAGCTATGCAGATGAGAAGCATGAAGCTGTGATGAGCTAAGCAAACTTTCCTCACTTAATTGCAGTGTTTCTTGCAAATTATTGTGCCACTGCATGAAAAATTGAAGGAAAAAAAAGGAACTTGCCAAGCAGCCTGGTATTGATGCACGCTGTGGTAAACAGTCAAAAAAAGGGTGGGGGCACTTCCTTGGTCATTGGCGCCAATTGCAAATCTCTCGAAATAGGGAGGGAGGCACTTGCATGGTGGGGGCGTTTGCTCGGGATTTTACAGTAAAGAAATTATTTAAGACCTATAATGGTTGCACTTACATACCAGCCTTATTCAGAAAACACTTTCCGCTTGTTGGACCTGAACTGCATCGTGTGGAGGTGACTCTTCAGCACACACAGGCAGTGAGTCGTCTGTCCATGTACACTTGCATTGTTTCACAAACCTAAACTTTCTCGACTCTCGGCCTTCGCTGGCACTACACAACGTGTTTTGTTCTACTATGACTTTGGTCATTCCTGTACTTTGAGACACGCTCTGCTTTCTTTCCCCTCCTGTAACCAAACATAGGGGTTCTTGCATTAAAGCTTCATATGGCTAGTTTCCAGGGGTTCCTATGTGAGGGATGGGAGAGCTAGGCGTGAAGGCTGAGGCGTGGTAAAAACGAGAAATGCGCTTTATTCGCACATAACCAAAAACGTGCCGTCCGCGCCGGCGGCGGGAGCGAGATTCTAGTCCCGGCCCTCGCTTGGGCCTGCAGTTGCACTGCCACAATGGCGCTGCAGGTGGCGCTAGTGATCAGCTAGGCCGCTACGCCACCGTGCGTGCGGGCGCTCAGCTCACATCCGGCCCCTCCTTGTTGGACCAAGTCCCTTTGGTCTGGGAAAGGGGCACTGCTGGGTGGCTTCACTGCGAGAGGGAATAGTCCTTCAAGAGCTTGGGCGGGCGCGTGCCATGGTGGGTAACAAAAGCAGTTCTTGCTTGGTCTTCTTCACGAACGCGAACTTGCCAGTAAGCAAACTTTAGGTCAAGGCAGGCGAAGTACTCTGAACCAGCAATGTCATCCATGATGTCATCCGCATGTGGAAGTGGCTGCACGACACTCACAGTCATCTTGTTTAGGGGCACATAGTTAACGCAAAGGCGCTTCTTGCTACCTCGGCTGACAACCACTGCGGGGAATGCCCAAGGCCCTAAGGCCGGAAGAATGATGCCTTGCCGAAGGCATGTGCGTGTTTGGGCCTCAAGAAAATGACGGTCTGCAGCAGAGTAACGGTAAGGGGATCGACTGTATGGCACAGCGTCGGGAAGCAGGTGAATTGAGTGTTCAACACCTTCGTACAGACCTAGGTCACCCTCTTCACGAGCGAACACTTCAGCGTGCTTCGACAGAATGCTTCTAATTTCCCGTTGTTGATGTGCTGGCATGTGGCTACCGATCTGAGCGGCGGGCAAGGATGGGTCAATGCAAACCTCAGTTGTTGGAGAAGCGCCTTGCTTGCATTCAAAAGACGGGTGGTTGGTGTTTGAAACGTCATCTTGGCAAGATAGTGCTAACCATGGGGGTTCATCTGGGCCTGGGAGCGGCATTTGCTGGAGGCCTCCTGAGCTGTGGTGTCCAGATACATGGCAGTTGAAGGAGGACCCCTTGATCATAACAGCATTCGACATCCCGGGCAACAGTCGTTCATGGCACCGCACACTTGTTCCTGTGGTGGAATGACGAATTTCAGTTGGCATGGGTGGCTGGAACACCAACTGTGCGTGACTTGCGGAAAACCAGTCTTCGCCGAGTATGAGTGGCACGGCATTGTTGTCGAGGGCAGCGGCTTCAACTAAACCAGTGATGGGTCCCACCGAGATCTTCAAGCAGATGGCACCAGCAGGAGCCACTGTCGTTCCTCCAACGACAACAAGAGGGGGTCTGGTCCAGGGCAGGAGGGGTAAAGAGCTGACCAGGTGACGAGAAACAAGTGTCACTTTAGAGCCACTGTCTGGAAATGCGTCCACCTAGCCTATCCCAGCAATTGTGGCGTTGACAAGGGCGCACTGGACCAATGATCCATCAAGGGTCTCGGAAAGGGTGCTGTGTAGAGCTGGCGAAGGATGCGTTGTAGACGGTGGGGCAGTAGCTCTAGATGGGCACTTGGATGCGAGATGTCCCTTTTGGCGGCACTGGAAGCACACGGCTTCGGCCAAGTTCTGGCCAGGACGGTAGGCAGGAGCACCATGCCTCGCGGAGATGGCGAGGTATCGAGCCTCTTGTTGGTCCACTGGTAGGGCTGAAATTCGCTGTGGCGCTCTTGTTTTGTCTGATACCGCCTGAAAATTCATGCGCTCTTCAATGTGGCGGGGCACCTCTGGGCTTGGCGTTGATAACTTGGCGCTCGAATACGCTGGGCGCGGGAGTAGGCGAGACGAGTGGCTCAATGTCTGGTCAAGATGCGTTACGATGTCCATATACGCGGCGACGGTTTCTGGTCGTTGGGCTGCAATAGTAGTGGCCAGGTTCACGTCGGCAATGCCCTGAAGGACGTACTCTATGCTCTGAGTGTCGGTGAGCGTGACTGGGCATCCCAAAATGAGCTTCAACTTCGCCAGAGAGTAGTTCACAAGGTTCTCCCCGTGCGCTTGTACGCGACAGGTAACAGCTTGTTGCCACTGTAGCAAGGTTTGCTTGGCGCTGAATTGATCTAAGAAAGCTTGCCTGAAGGCTTCCCAGGTAGGGCACTGACGGCCAATGACCGCTTTCCAATCCGCGGCTGCTCCCCGAAGCTTTCCCAAAGCGACGGCGAGGAGGGTTGAAGGCTCCCAAGAAGCTAGGTTTCGAGTTCGTTCCAACTCTTCAATCCAGTGGGACGCTCAAATGCTGCCGTCTCCACTGTAAGTAGGAAGCGATGCGGACAGGTCTGGAAGAGTAGTGACTTGGACTGGGGCTGCGGCGCGTTGGGACACGTGAAGGAGCTGTTGAAGTAAACCCGTCAGCAACTCGGTACTTAGGGCTGCATCGAAGGTCGATGGCGACGTAGTGTTCGGGCGCTGGCTGGGCGCTGCGGAGTCTGGGGAAGGCAAGTGTGATGTGGTCAGGCGGCTTTGGGCGATATCGGCGATGAGACGGTTGATTACTTCTTCCTTCGACCCGGCGGTGTCCAGGTCTCGGCGAGCCAACTCTTCACGGAGGAAATCCGCTGTAAAGCCGGCGAGGTCCTCAGGCGTAGCCTCGCTCCAATTCACGAGCGGCATGGCGTTCAGAACAAAGTAGCACAAGAGTCACGAGAGACGAAAAGGCGGGCAAGTTAGACCTTTGGGCTCTGCAGGCGAGCTACTTCATCGGGCGGGCGGGTGTGGGCGTCAGCACGACGGTTGGCGAAAACAAATGGCAAGGCGCGAAATGACTCAGACGAAGCGGGCGCGAGGCGTATCGGGCGGCGGGCTCTACACAAAGGACGAAGCGCTGTGCGGCCGGTCCGGCGGTTCACTTCACGAAGCGGGCAAAAGGCGACGTTCCAGGCGTGGTTCGGGGTCGACTGCGCCAGTTGTGAGGGATGGGAGAGCTAGGCGTGAAGGCTGAGGCGTGGTGAAAACGAGAAATGCGCTTTATTCGCACATAACCAAAAACGTGCCGTCCGCGCCGGCGGCGGGAGCGAGATTCTAGTCCCGGCCCTCGCTTGGGCCTGCAGTTGCACTGCCACAATGGCGCTGCAGGTGGCGCTAGTGATCAGCTAGGCCGCTACGCCACCGTGCGTGCGGGCGCTCAGCTCACACCTATGCATCAGTCAACACTGACCGAAAATGTGGCCTGGCCACAGAGGCAGTGCATGTGAACGAGACTTGGCCGCAGTGCATGGCGGGAGCGTTTACCAGTAAGGATTACGGATGCAGAGGCGCGGCCAATATTATAGGCGCGGCCAATATTATAAAGGTGTTCTAAATTGCATTCGCAAGTCTCATCTCATTTCACATAGTAAATGGTTAAACAGCTTGTACGTTGCTCTCGATAGCTTCATAGACCAACTGTCTGCACAGGTTGGATTGGCCTACAATTTGTTTTATCGCTTATGGTACTAGACTTGATAACGGCCACTGGATTCCAAGTTACTCTTGGGAGTTAGACTTGCAGTAAGTCCCGTTCTGTCCATTTTGAGTGACCACCGCAGTAGGCTTCCTTGTTCATGTACACTTTACATGTGTAACACTGTATGTATACTTGGTCCATTTTTCTGCTCGTATTAAGACAATAAGCGCCAACACAGAGTTATAGGCCTAGTCAGGCAACCATTTGAACCTTTTTGCCCCAAGCATCATGATCAAGCGCCAAGAAAGCTTACTTTTTTCGTAGGAATTCCTGTCGAGCTGTTTTTTGAAACCTTGCCGAGCATCAGCCTTGGAACCAAAGATCTTGATTTTCGGAAGGTGGCGAGAAGCTGTACCAGTGAGTGTGGCGAATGCTTTAAAATGTATGTAATAAAAACACAGCACACATAAGCAAGCATGTGAATGAGCTTCAATAAGCATAATCGATTCCATTACTAGATATTAAAATATGGCATTTAACGTCCATTAACAGAATACATAGCAAGGAATACGAACACAGACAAGAAGACAGAACTGTGTCGTGTATTTGTAGATCAGTAAGCGCAACCGAACCCTATCCCTTACGAGCTTAACGCCCAGTAACAACACTGACGCTGAGGATGCCACAGTGAATAACGTCGATTGGTAGTTGTTAACGACATTCAGTAATAACACATTGAGACTTTAAGATGCCACAGTGATTAATTATCTGTTTTCTGTAACGTGCACTTAAATCTGAAATTTTCAGAATTCACACTATCGCGGCTTACACATGCTGCAGAACTAGCTGGACTGAACCGTCACAGCTACGAGGCCCGCAAATTTCTAGGAATTTAGCAGCGCGAAAAATCTAAGAACGGGACGCAACGGCTGTCGCTTTTTTTTTCCGCTGGTAAATAAGGTGCAATGAGGCAGGTAGACCAGCAAGCCACCATTCTGTATTATACATCAGGTGCAGTTGCATTTCGGCGAAATGAACGCGGTTTAATGGCACCAACCTGTTACAGATGTGCGCGAAGCACATGTAAAGCATGCTTGTGAAAACGCTTCGCTACCACGACCGATTAGCTGAGAGAACGCGTAGAACTGCTGAAAAAAAAAAAGGTCTAGCAGCGTGCGCCAGCCATTCCTAAAAGAAGGATGCGTTCAGCACTTGAAGCGCCTACACATCGATCTTTTCACTCGTTGAGATTGCGAAATGAGGTGGTAAAATGAAATCACAATGGTCAAGCAAAATATCGAAGCATGCGGTGACTGGTTGTATTGATTTTTCGCTCACCTGCGAGCGCAGTCACATTCGGCGGATAGAAGTCTTCGTAGGAGCCGTCTTCAGAGAAAACTGCGTTCTTGGGTAGAGCTTTCGCGTTCGCTGGATTAAAGCCTTTCGTAAGCGTTGTCGGAAGCACCGCGCGCTCGTGGTCTTGAATGTATTTCACGCAGGCACACGTGACGTAACGCACGGTGAGAAACACGTATACACACACGCACGTCAAAAAATACACACGAGGCATACAACACAATCACGCACGCGGACAGCGATAGCCTCTATCACTAACGAGGTCTGCCGCGGCGCCGAAGGTGTGATCACAGCAGAGGGCGCTAGTATTTAGTAGTCTAACGAAAGTGGTATAAAACTAAGATGAACGCGTCGTGAGCCTCTTATGCATTCATAGATGAACATTGAGTTTCACTTATAGCATTTACGTGCAAAATTCGTTCGAACCTTCGTCGGCGTTGGAAACTGTGTTCACAGGCTCGCAGGCCTGCCAGTACTCGCGCTTGCATGAGTGAATGAATAATACACATTTAAGATGCTGCTATTTTACTCTGTACAATCACTTTGCGTCGAATGGGACTTTCCCTGCCATTTTTGTGCTTGAGGCAAGGGCCGGAATAGATAGTTTTCGTGCCGCTACGTGCAGAGCAAGCATTAGGTTCGATGCATTCCCGTTCACGCGAGCGCAAATCACAAATCGTTACTTCGATCAGAGCTCGTGATCGGAGCTTGTGGAGCCATAAACAAGTAATATCAGTTAATGTGAAACTAAATTTGCGCATGCTTTGCTTATTTGGCGGCAGAACGGAATGAAAACTTTATACCGATTTTCAAAGCGTGACGACAGTACGAAGGCATAGTCGAGAAATTTTTCTTCAAAATACCAAATACAGGAAGGAGTCCAGGATCAATTTCATAAGTTTGCGAGGATAACGTGGGCACACTAAATTCATCATTATAAATTTTCATTGTCTGTTTGACCGGACTTAGTCATGAGCAATTTGAAAAAAAAAACGACACTAAAAATATTCTTTAATACCGTGTGTAATTACTGCGTTTTTCTTACCAATTATGCCTTTCAGAGTTATTCATGGTGGCACAATGCATCATTTTTATGTGCATTGCATGTAGTTTTTCTTTAGCATATTTCATCTCTCCTTGCATATAAATGTGCGTACATTGTGCATTTATAGTATGTACATTTGTACGTACTGACATGTTTGCACATTCTGTACTGTTTATGTTTTTACATGTGTTTCAGCTGCTTCTCTCTACCTCTGGCTTACTGCTATACTGGCTGTATAGTGCTGTGTTAGTGCACTGATAATTCCTTTTTCTCCCCTCTCATCGTGTATAACACTAACCTCCACAATTGGCGAATATGGCCTCCTTTCGCATTTCACATCTGTCAAAGCTTGTAACCACTGTCTGGTGAAACAGTTTCTAATTATTAAGCCCTTTTTGCAAATATCACTTTGAACACTTTTCAGTAGTTGCGTATTTTCAGAGCAAAATGGGACATATTCTATAAAGTGTGAGATACGTCACATTTGTAGCACACAGACTTCTATACAAGAGGGCATAGAAGAAGACACCAACAATAAAAGATCTTTGTCTTTCATCAACATTCGACTTCTGCTCACACCGCCTGCATCACCCAGGGTGAATGGTTGACAACTTTTGCAAACACATACTCCCAACTTGTGGCCTCCCAGTTCTCCAGATTAAAATCTACTCGTTTGCTATGTCTGGTGCGCCGTTGCAAGAATGGCCAGCAAAGAGCCGCGTAATAGAAAAGACTCGCTGAAAGCCACCATTCCTAGCTCAATGGCCAATGTCTCTAGGACCCATCTGATCCATACATGCAGCCAATTCCGAAGCTGAATTGAATTGATTATTGCTGCACATGGCAGATTCATTAATTGTGGAAATAAACCATAAGAAAAAGAACTATTTCCCAACACTTGGCTAAGATGTTTATTTTTGCTGAAGATATTCTTTTCTGTTGGAAGCCAACATTGTGTACTCATTTTGAACACCCAGTATATATTTCATAGCGCTGTGTGTTGCTGTTGCTGCTTATTTTTTTCACATTGGTGCTTCATGCCTAGGTCTGTATTGGTATTAACTATGACTGGTAATATTCCTGCTACTGGGGTAGTTCAAATGGGGTTTCTTAACAAGCTTTTTCATGCCTAAAACAGTGGACTAAAGCAAGGTGCAAAAATCTTGCATCTTACGTTGAGAGTTTACCTCTTTCCGTGGTTAGCCAAGTAGCAAAAAGGTGTGGCAGATCTGCATTTCAGTTTTTAAAACAGAGCAGCAATATTTTTTAACTTAAAAGGTTCTAGAAAAAGAAATGACAAAACATTTGCAGCCACATGATTACAATATATGCCGTACTTATGCATGAGATTGAAAAGGATAAGATCGGATAATTTATTGTTTGTCATTGTTAGGAAACATGCAATAATGAAATAAGAAACAAAGATATTGGCATTTGCTGGGCTACTGTGTTCGTGGTCAGAAGTTTTAAATGCATCAGCTAGCACTGTCACATGATAGAGCTAGTTGGTCTTAGTAAAGGTGCTATTGGGGGTTTGTTATATCGTTTCATTTATTGCATCACTGATCAGGGGACATGGGTTGGAGTTGATGAACGTTCGAAGGACAGAATGCAGCAGTCTGTCATGTGTCACACAGCAGTCTGTCACACACTTTGCATGTGTGCAAGTCCAACAGATAAAGAAAACTATTTTTTTAACGGGGCCCTGCAACACTTTCTGAACAAATTCAGAAAATGGTACCAATCAGTTGCGCAGGCTCCTCCTGTAAAGATGTGAGCCAAATCTCATTGCACTGCACGCACCAGAGAATTTGCGATGGTTTCAAATAGTGTACGGCTGATAGTGCCCGCTTCTCTTTCAACAAATGGCGTCACTGAGGACACTGACTGATAATGAAAGCTGCTTGAGGAAGAAATAGCATTGTCTGATTTCATGGTAGCAGAAGGATTATCTATGCTTTATTTGTTCGTAATGAATTGAACAAAAAAAGAAAATTTGCACATCTTTCACTTCACATAACTTATTTCCTAAGACCCCTTCTTGGGGGTATTACATAAGGGGTAGGGTTACAATGGTAAAGTTCGTAATTAGTCGCCACATGTCTACACAAAAGTAATTAGTTAAGCTGAAGTATAACAACGAACCACTACTAGACAACTGTACTGACAGGTAAAGAAACAATGCACGCAACGAGTGCTCACTCGCAATTGAACATTTTACTAGACATAACACATAAATATAAGCAACATGAAAGCGCACATGACATGGATTCTTGCGGCTGTTTTGTCAATGTAAGATTAGGTGTAGAAAACACTCACTGTAGAAACACACATTCCTTGTCACACAAATCAACTGAAGCTTGGCTGATACATTTTTCTTTTTCTTTAACAATAGGATACACCTCTACCACCTCTCTGCTAGTCTGCTGCACATGCTTGTACACTATTTTAGTGCTCAAAAAAATGGGAGAACAGCCACATGATTTGCAATGCATTACAAGATTAGCAAAGGCGAAATTTTTTTAAGAAGCATTATGCATTAAAAAAACACCATGCAAATGGGGTTATGAATGTTGGGAATAGGTATGTGGTCAATATTGTGTTTTCCAGCAAGAATAAACTTATCAAGCTGTGCCGTCTTGTTAATGAAGACTTTTCACAGCAGAACACATGTGGTATCAAGCACGGGAAGAAGTCTTAAAAGTATAAGAAGTGCGAACGAGATGTTGTGACAGTGTTCCATTGTCATGTGGTGATTTGTGTATTGGGCAAACTGGATCTTGCATTAATGCTAGACTAAAAGAACATAATGCTTCTTTTAAAAAGTTGGCCACTGTAAATCTTGCAATGCACTGCAAATCATGTGGTTCTATTTTTGCGAGCACTGAGATAATGTACAAGCATAAGCAGCAGATTAGCAGAGAGGTGGTGAAGGAGTAGCATTATTGTTAGAGAAAAAGAAAAATGCCAGCCCAGCTTCAGTTGACTTGTGTGACAAGAAATTTGCATTTCCGCAGCACGTGTTTTCTTAACCTTATGTTACGTTGGCAAAACAGCAGTGGCAACCGATGTCGTATGCACTTGCATGTTATATTCTTGTGTTATGTTCAATGAAATGTTCAGTTGCGAGTCAGCACTTGTTGTGTGTGTCGTTTCTTTGCTTGTCAGTCTGGTTGCCTAGCCGTGGTGTGCTGTTATACTTCAGTATGAACCGATACCAACTTGCCCGAGTTATCGTTTTGTTAGTGTTTAAGCATTTCAACAAATGTTGATGGGCAGGTGATTTCAGCAATATGACGGGGCAGGTTGTTCCAGTTAGTCGAGGACTGGTAAAAGAAAGATGCGGAGAAGGTCATAGCGGGGCTGAGTGGACGGGTTAGGGTTACTTGTAAATGATGACCAGTGCGAAGGGAAAGGCGTGGGGTCGGGGTCAAGGTATATGGTGCCTGGTGAAGCGAGCTGTTTTAATGACCACTGAAAAAAATCAAGCAATGTATTCTGTGCCCCCAGTGACGCCATTGGTTGACAGAAAAGCAGATGCTTCCCAGCTGTTTTTGAAACCAAATTACAGATTCCCTGGTGTGAGCAGTGCAATAATAATTGGCTCGTGCTCACAGGAGCTTTCATGACTGATCGGCACCGTTTTCAGCTTATGTTAAAGAACTGTTGCAGTGCCTCTTCAAAGGAATTGAATACTGAGTGGGTTGGATAACCACGACAGGTTGAAAACAGGGCACAAAAAGTGCTTGCATCGCTGACCTCCCCTGGCCCCTTGTCTCTTGCGCCCTTCTTTTAGGTACTGTCTTATGTAGTGACCTTTGTCTTACTCATGTGTTTGTTTTGTTGTGCCTTGTTTGTGCGTGCTTTCAAACCATTGCTGATTAACATAATAGAGATGGTATATTTTGGAAATGCTGCTTGTTTTTTTTTTGTTTTTGGCTGTGTATCTGGTTAGTTATTTTATTTAGCTATTTTATGATATGCCATTTACAGGGTACTGCACTTCAAATGACTGAAAGCTTGATTACCGTAATGAAGAGAGAATACATGTGTTGTATGATCGCTTTAAAGCTATTTAATATGTTGAGATAAATATAATATTCATTAATCAACTTCAAATAAACGTCCCTAATTAGTGCTGGCATATACGCTTAGTGTGGACGTCCGCAACATAGAAGCAGCACTGAAGCATTTCATTACAGGAGTTGAGGGACGCGAAGATTTAAAAGCTGGTTTTGGTCATATGTATATACATCTGCATAAAATGCCAGGTTGCATATATATGTAACGTTGGTCAAACACCTAAGCGCACCACGCCTAAAAGGCGGAGCGGCTGTGGGACCCACAATTAACGCAGGCAAAGGTGTCACGCGTGGGCGAAGCGATGAGCGTGCGTCACTCTGGCCACTCTCGACCCGAGCGCGCCGATCGAGATAGCACGACGTTCCGACAGCTCCGGCCGCCGCTACCGGCATCGAGAACACGTAGGTGGGCAGGAGGCTTTGTGCATATCTGCTTCCATATATATATCGTACACGTGAAGCAGATATGCACGACGTGCACAAAATATTCAGCGTTGTAGCGCGCCTAGCTGCCTCCAGCTACGCCGCGTGCTTGGCCGCAGTACGCCGTCAAAACGCACTTGCGACCGTCGCGAGGCATCCGCGTGCGCGTCGTTCGCCGACTCGTTTATGATCGCGCTCGATGGTGCATAAGTGTCAGGAAGGTGATATAAGACTTGGTGACGACAGCTCGGCTGAACACGCGCCGCTGGATTGTTCGAAAGATCCAGCTTCGCGTGTCCAGTTGAGCCAAAACGTGCGCACGGTCGCAATGCGACGACCGGTACACGTACGGACGTGTATTGCGTAGGACTGATCGTGCGGATCGGATAACTATACATATCGAGTTATAAGCGAGTGTCGCCTCCTCTGCGACGACGCATCTCCTAATATCTTGGCTGGAAATATAGGACAAGTACACAAGAAGGGTTGAATTCGATCGCCGCTGATATTCTCGCTGTGCGACCGATACATATTTCTCCTCAATGATGTAGCACTCATGCCTATTAGTTTGTCGCCAAATTGTTGCAGCGCATATAATAATATCCCTGTTTATCGGCGCTTAATTAACCGCAGCACTAGCAAGTGCATGTGCAGTACGTATATACGCTGGCCCAGCTGTACAGTGCTACTGCACGCTTTCACTGCACGCTGTCCCAGTGTGCAGCGATAAAGTCAGTGTGACAGTGAAAACTCAGTGCGCGACAGCGAAAACGCAGTGCCGCCCAGTGCGCCACAGCGAAAATACAGTGTCTACCAGTGCGTACAGTGAAAACGCAGTGTCGCCCCGTGCGTCCCAGCGCGTCGCAGCGGCTTTACAGCGAAAAACAGCGTCCCAAGTGTCGCCCAGTGCGCAAAAATACACTGGGACACGCTGTTTTTTCCGATAGGGGTTGCAAGATAATTTAAGCATTGGGAGTTACTGATCATCTCTGTTATATCTCTTTACGCCAGCTGTTAAAGGCCAACTCCGGCGGATTCTCAATGGATCTCACTGAAATTCGCTGGTACGTCTCTTGGCACACTGCCGTCGTTTGTGCAAGGTAACAAGATTGAGAGGTGTGCAAGTTGCTTACAAATCAGCATTTACCGATTACCTAAACCGCCCACACCTGGCTTCTCACAATCATTGGCCATATTTTTAGTTGACGTCACGGTATGGGCAAAGTGAAGGAAGGGCACGGGTGACATAACGCGGCGTTCGAGATATGCGCACGCCAATCTCGAAGGCCACGGCTGTTTCAAGATGCTTGGAGGCCTTACCGCCATGGGAAGGGAGCCTGCATGGTCACACTATGCAAAAGGCGGATTGCTCGTTTGACGTCACCCGAGTAGCGAAACTTTCGTCTGGATTTCAGTTTGTGTTCTGCGCTTATTTGCGTATTAAAAATTATTTTCGCAATTGCTGAACATATCTATTGCCAGAAGCGTGACAACAGCACCTCAGGAACACATAAACGCCATTATCGTGACACTGCAAAAAAAAAAAAAAAACCGCCGGAGTTATGGCTTTTAAGCCAAAAGCGTAGGTCGCAGCAGTAGTAGCTTTTTGTGACCCTGGTTAGGTGGCGCTACCAGCATTGCCGCTCACACACTCTTTCCGGGAACCCGCTATGGCCGTAAACGCAACGAGGTTTACGAATCAACTAAAATCCTCAAATCACTTCATTACAGCGATAGCATAGCTTGTCACGATGGGCAACTTTATGAACGCGTGTTTTTGCACCCAGGAAATACATTTGTACATGCTTGATTGATTGACTGATTGATTGATTTGTGGTGTTTAACGTCCCAAAACCAGCTCTGATTATGAGAGACGCCGTAGTGGAGGTCTCCGGAAATTTCGACCACCTGTGGTTCTTTAACGTGCACTGACATCGCACAGCACCCGGGCCGCAACATTTCGCCTCCATCGAAATGCAGCCGCCGCGGCCGGGATTCGATCCCGCGACCTTCGGATCTGCAGCCGAGTGCCATAACCACTAGACCACCGTGGCGGGGCATTTGTGCATGCGTTTCACCTTTGAGCTCAGCCAAGGGCAGCGCCGGCGAAAGACCTTGAGCGTTCGAGCTTTGTGTTTCTCAGCTGTTGAGGGCGTTGACAACGTGTTTCGTTCCACGTTGCAGCGACGGAGCCTATCTACTGCTTGACAACGTTGGTTTCACTGCGGTCAAGCACTCCAGTTTTCACTGCCTTATCGTATCCTGATTTATGAGTACGGGGAAAAAATTTCTGTTATACTTAATTTTGTCCTCTGCTGGTAATATTTTGGTGTGCGCTAGCTAGGTGCTTTGCACCAGGTGGTTTCTGCATTCACACGTGGTAATTCACTTTCAGATCTCCTATTAACAACGGAGGCCCCGCCACGGTGTCTACTGGTTATGGCGCTCGGCTGCTGATCCGAAATCGCGGCATCGAATCCCGGCCGCGGCGCCTGCATTTCGCCTCCATCGAAATGCTGAGGCCCGTGTGCTGTGCGATGTCAGTGCACATTAAAGAAGCTCGGGTGGTCGAAATTTTCCGAAGTCCTCCACTACGGCGTCTCTCATAATCAGAGCTGGTTTTGGGACGTTAAACTCCGCAAAATAACATATTAACAACAGTACCAAATAATGTCGCAGTAACCGTCTTGGATTGCATGAGTGATCATATTACGAAGTTCTACGTGTTCAAAAAATGCGGGAGACTGCAAAAGAACGTATTTTTGATTACACCCGAGCGAATGTCGATGTGCTCTTTAGTGAACATTCAAGCTTTTCAGCTGTCTTTATGCAATCCTTCCATCTCAGCGATGAAAACATGAATTGGGCTCTCATTCGTGACCACTTAAAAACGTAAGTTCCTGAAAACAGTGTAGCGGTATTGACGCAAAGCAGATGGTTTACATGTGACGTTGCATTAACAAAAAGAAACGTTTATATTCTAAGGTGAACTTATCAAACACCGAGGAAGATTGAAGATGCCATCGTGAAGATGCGTGAAGATGCAAAACCGTAATATCAGCAGCTAACACGACCTTTTTTAGCACGACCCTTTCGAGTATGCCCCAAAATAACACCAAAAAATTTGAAAAGTGATTAAATACGTCTCAAGTAATTTAACTGTATCATTGGACAGACAATAGAATACTGTCTCTCCTGCTCAGGTCGCTGTAGAATTTAATGAGTTCTCTTCATCGCATTTCATGGATGAGGGTGCACTGCCAAATAATATTCATTTTCCCTATTTAAATTCGACCATGCGTGATGTTATCTCTTCTGAGGGAATACAATCGGCCATCGGTTGTAAACGAGCTAAGTCCACACCTGGTCCCGATGGCATATACTCTAAACTACTCAATCTAACCGAAGCAGCGATAAGTCTTGTTTTATCTGCCCTGTTCCAGCAATCCGTTTGCACACGGTGTGTTCCAAGCGATTGGAAACTAGCTCGTGTAATTCCCATCTGTATATCTTGTGACCCGTCGAATGCCTCTAACTACAGGCTAATTTTATTTACTAGTACGTCCTGCAAACCTCTGGAACATATAATTTCATCCGCTGTTATGACGTTCCTAACAGAAAATAACTTTTGTAAATCAGCATGGACTTCTGAACGGTCGATCCTGTGAAACACAACTATTTGAATTGATCACCCACCTCCACCACTCTATTGATTCATCACACCATGCTATATTTGTCGACTTCCACAAAGCCTTCGGCAACGTTCCTCATTTGCGCCTAATACACAAACTAACATGCTTGAACATCAACCACGAATTATTAATCGGACTACTAATTTCTTAACTAGCCGTTGCCAATCAGTTTTTGTGATTGATCACTCGTCTCCATTGATCTACGTTAAATCAAGTGTTCGTCATGGCTCTGTGCTCGGAAGAATCTTGTTTTTAATTGATAATAATGATATCGGTAATGTTTTGTGTTTACTGTGAGATTATTTGCTGATGATTGCGTAATTGATAGAGAAAATACTAACCCTGTGGATACTTGCCAATTAGAATCGGATTTAGAAAAACTCAGTAAATGGTTTGAAGACTGGCAAATGGCAATTAATGTCAAAAAGGCCAAAGCCACTCAATTCTCGACAGATTAACTCTATATTACCCAGGTACACATTAAGCAATACTTTTATTGCCTCAGCATGCTCAATTAATTATTTGGTCATCCATATTTGACACCTGATTTGACAGGGAACACCCATATAGACGCCGTAGTTAGCAAAACGTCTAGAACACTTGGCTTTTTTCTGCGAAACTTAAGTTTAGCGAATACAACCACTAAACTTCTCGCTTACACCACTTTGGTACGTTCGAAAATCGAATATGCATAGCTAATCGGGAATCCGCGTCAGGCCTACCCCATTCACAAATTGGAATGTCTGCATAACAAACGTGCTCGATTTATCACAAATATTACCTGCGAACGTCATGTGTAACAAGAATTAAATGTAGTTCTTTCAGAAAAACGTAGAGTGGTCACGCTTTTCTCAATTTTTCGTGAAATTTACCACAATCCATCATCACATACTGCTTTTCATATTAAATCAGCCTATTGTGTGCCCTCGCGACTTGATCATAAGGTAAAAGTGGAGCCCACCTTCGCCCGTACAAATCTTGGTTTGAACTCCCTACTACTACTTGCCATCCGTCATTGGAATCATGTTCCGGCTGACATTGAAGTTATTATTGATCGTAATGTATTCTTAATTATTCTGGAATGTTTTTTTTTCAGCTTAAATTCGTGCATGTCAACTTTTCTTAACTTTTCAATCTCTGTCACATTGCTCATTCAATGGAATATACAATTCTCGCAGTGGTGTTTGTTGTTCTCCTTTTCACTTTTGGTTATGGCGCTACATGTATCGCTTGTTCAAGCATTTGCAAGTTACGTCTGAGATGTCTGGATTCTTTTTATCTTTAATATTTCAATATTTATTTATTTTCATGAGTGATGTTGATGTTTTTTACGATGCAAGTATTCTTATGCAATGTTAGTTGATTTTTGCTTAGTTCTGCATCTTAAGAAATAGTGTTACGCTGAATTATTTATAGTTATATCCTCCCTATGTGATGCCTTCGGGCCTTTAGAGTACTTAATAAGTACATAAATAAATAAATAAATAAACCTGCATGCTCTTGTCTGCTAACCAATATTTAAGGGAAGTGAAATACAAGAGCTTGAGAATGCACGTGTTTCCGTTCTTCGCTAGCCTATACGAACTCCTTCGAAATAAAAAGCTTTCATTTGGTTTCCGTATGCAGGTAATTTTTCACCTAGTCATGGCTTATTTATTTTCGCCGTGTGGTATGCTAAATTCTATTTGTTATGTTTACGCTCACGTTTTCCCTTTCTTGCGTTATCTTCGATGCACTACCTTTAAATAGATAAATTAAACGGCCGGAGCCGTCAGTCGCGGTGTTTTACAGTCTGTTTCAGTAGTTCCGTGCAGCACTGTGGAAGCTACAGGCCGCTTCGGTCAATAAGGAGGTCAAACGTGTTAAACGTATCCATCCGCGCCGTGCCATCTGCCAATAGTGGGAGCTGCAATGGCAGGAACAACCTTGGAAACTGGAGGAGCAGGACGGAGTGAGGCCCATATTGGCAGGAGTGGCTCGCAGGTGCGTGTCCCAACCTCGGTGTAAGAATGTATACGGAGAAGTGACACTCTCACCCGAATGCCTGCAAAACCGCCTTCCGCGCGCGGCCAAATTATGTTCGACGTGGTTGCAGCTCTGTCGGCGCCGTCGCAGGGGGCGCTACGAAATGGGGCCCAGTTTTCTCGCCAACAGTGTGCGCGCTGCCGCTTCTCCTAGTTCTTGTTTGCATGTGCAGCTGTGCTGCTCTTGCAAGCACACTTTTTTTTTTCGCGTGCTCGTTTCACGGTCTTGTCTCGACGAAATTTAGCAGAGGTCTTTGCAACGTCTAGGAAGTGATTCGTACCGTACTGCTGTTTCGGCTACCGGACTTGTGCGCAGTGTGTGCATCTCGTCGTCCGACAGCAGTCGTCTAGAGCTGCGACGCCGTGCAACTTAAAGGGCAGGCTGAATTCTAATGCTCAACGACCGTCCAGCAGGAATAAAACAGAACAACTACACACACAGATGAAAGAACAATACACGAGGACGAGTACTCACTGCCAACTGATGGTTGCAATCAGCGTTCGGCCTCGTGTGTTTTTCCTTTGTCTGAGTCTTATGTCGCGCTGTTTTATTCATCATCATCATCATCTGCCTGTTTAGGTCCACTGCAGGACGAAGCCCTCCCGAACGATTTCCAATCCACCCTATCCTGAGCGAGTTGGTTCCACTTTATGCCCGCAAACGTTTTAATTTCATCGCTCCATCTAACCTTTTGCCTACCTCAGTTTCGTTTTCCCTCTCTTGGTATCCATTCCGTCCCTCGAATTGTCCATCTGTTATCTTTCCTCCTCATGACATCTTTTGCCCAGGTCCACTTCTTTCTTTTAATTGATATAATAGTCTCGGTTACTCCTGTTTGTTCTCTGATCCATTCCTCTCGTTTTTTATCTCTTAGCGTTACCCCTATCATTTTTCTTTCCATTGCACGTTGCGTGCTCCTTAGTTTCATCTCTACTATTTTCGTTATTCTGCAAGTTTCTGCACCGTACGTTAGTACTGGGAGAATGCAGTGATTGAATACTTTTCGCTTTAGTGAGAGCGGTAAGTTTCCAGTCATGATTTCGTAATGCCTTCCGAATGCGCTCCTGCCCATCCTTATTCTACGGAGAATTTCTTTTTCATGGGTAGGAGTTCCTGTTATTAACTGTCCCAGGTATGCGTATTCGTTTACACATTGTAAGGGTTCATTGTTGATTTTAAATTGCTGTTCCTTAGCTAGGCTATTGAGCATAACTTTGGTCTTTTGCCTAGTCATTTTTAATACAATTTTAATACTTTCCCTGTTTAGGTCATCAGTCATGTTTCTAGTTCGTCTCCATCATTGCTAAAGAGCACAATGTGGTCTGCAAATCTTAAATTGATTAGATATTCTCCGTCTATTCGAATTTACTTTTCCTCCCAGTCTAGACGTTTAAAGATTTCCTCTAAACATGCAGTGAATAGCATTGGAGATATTGCATCTCCCTGTCTCACACCTATCCCGATCAGGATTTCTCTACTTCTCTCATGTTGGAGTAGTGTGGCTGTGCAATCTTTGTATATGTTGTTTATGGTTTCACGTATATGCCAGGTACCCCTTGTCCATGTGGAGCTTCTAGAACTGCTTGTAGTTCTATGGAGTCAAATGCTTTCTCGTAGTCGATAAAACGCCATATAAAGTGGTTTGTTATATTCCGCGTACTTCTCAATTACTAAGTTGATGGCGTGGCTGTGGTCCATTGTCGAGTAACCTTTCCTAAACCAGCTTGTTCTCTCGGTTGGTTAAGTCGAGTGCTTCTCTTATCCTCGTAGAAATTACTTTTGTAAATAGCTTGTATATTACTGGAGTAGGCTAATTGATTTGTAATTCTTTAACTCCTTTATGTCACATTTCTTGTGGATAAGGATTATATTAGCATTTTTCCAACTTCGCGGTACACTACATGTCTTGATAAAATTCGTGAAGAGCGATGGAAGTTTTTCAAGTACAATATCTCCTCCGTCCTTGATCAAGTCGACTGTTATACCATCTTCACCAGCTGCTTTAACGCGGGACATGCCTTTAGCAGCTTTCTGACTTCGTCAGCGGTTACTGGAATTGTTGCAGTGTCTCCTCTGATTCTATTTCTGTTAAGGTTGTATGGATGGCTGAGAGCTGTAGCAGATTTCGCGAGTAGACATCTTCTGCTATAGCTTTACTAGTTTCGTTGAAAACTGTTGATAAACGTTGCCAATTGTTTGACTTTTAGCGCATGCATTTTGTTTTTTCTTATCTAAGTTTCTTTTACCAGATTAATGCTGGTGGCGCTTTTTCGGACTGCTTTCTTCCTATTCTTCATGTTAATTTCTTGGGGGGGGGGGGGGGGAGAGCATCTCTTTGCCAGACTTTACTGATGCACAATTTTGATATTCTTTCTAGCGATTTCTATCCATCTTTTGACAAGTTACTTTCACGGGAGTTTTTTTTTTTGGGGATTAATCCATTGGTAATTGGGTAAAAACTTACTCTGTTGCTCGCGCTTTGTTGATTTTACTCTCAGATTTCTAATCCTGTTTCAAGATGATTACTGTCCATCTGTTATCTTTCCTCCTCATGACATGTCCTGCCCAGGTCCACTTCTTTCTTTTAATTGATATAATAATATCGGCTACTCCTGTCTGTTCTCTGATCCACTCCTCTCGTTTTTTATCTCTTAGCGTTACCCCTATCATTTTTCTTTCCATTGCACGTTGCGTGCTCCTTAGTTTCATCTCTAGTTTTTTCGTTATTCTCCAAGTTTCTGCACCGTACGTTTGTACTGGGAGAATGAAGTGATTGAATACTTTTCGCTTTAGTGAGAGCGGTAAGTTTCCAGTCATGATTTCGTAATGCCTTCCGAATGCGCTCCTGCCCATCCTTATTCTACGGAGAATTTCTTTTTCATGGGTAGGAGTTCCTGTTATTAACTGTCCCAGGTATGCGTATTCGTTTACACATTGTAAAGGTTCATTGTTGATTTTAAATTGCTGTTCCTTAGCTAGGCTATTCAGCATAACTTTGGTCTTTTGCCTAGTCATTTTTGTATATGTGTTTATGGTTTTCACGTATATGCCAGGTACCCCCTTGTCCATGTGGAGCTTCTAGAACTGCTTGTAGTTCTATGGAGTCAAATGCTTTCTCGTAGTCGATAAACGCCATATAAGTGGTTTGTTATATTCCGCGTACTTCTCCAATTACTAGTTGATGGCGTGGCTGTGGTCCATTGTCGAGTAACCTTTCCTAAACCATCTTGTTCTCCTCGGTTGGTTAAAGGTCGAGTGCTTCTCTTATCCTCGTAGAAATTACTTTTGTAAATAGCTTGTATATTACTTGGAGTAGGCTAATTGATTTGTAATTCTTTAACTCCTTTATGTCACATTTCTTGTGGATAAGGATTATATTAGCATTTTTCCAACTTCGCGGTACACTACATGTCTTGATAAAATTCGTGAAGAGCGATGGAAGTTTTTCAAGTACAATATCTCCTCCGTCCTTGATCAAGTCGACTGTTATACCATCTTCACCAGCTGCTTTAACGCGGGACATGCCTTTAGCAGCTTTTCTGACTTCGTCAGCGGTTATACATGGAATTTCAGTGTCCTCCTCTGATTCTATTTCTGTTAAGGTTGTATGGCCTGTCTGAGAGCTGTACAGTTCCGAGTAGAAATCTTCTGCTACCTTTACTATTTCGTTGAAACTGTTGATAACGTTACCTTGTTTATCTTTTAGCGCATGCATTTTGTTTTTTCCTAAGTCTAGTTTCTTTTTACCGATTTAATGCTGGTGCCTTTTTCGACCGCTTTCTCTATTTCTTTCATGTTCATCTCTTTGCCTGACTTTACTGATCAATTTTGATAGTTCTGCGAATTCTATCGTATCTTTTGACGAAGTTACTTTCACTGGGCGTTTTTTTATTAATCCCTTGGTAGATTGGGACAACTTACCTGTTGCTCGCTTTGTTGTTTTACCCCCGATTTCTATCACTGCTTCAAGGATTGCTTTCGTTAGGGTTTTGTTTATTTCTTCTCAATTGTCACCGTTTCCGCTTAAGGCCTCGAACTTGTTGCTTAGGGCGACATTAAATTTTTCGTTCTTCGCTCTGATTACCTTTAGATTGCATATTTTTCTAGTAAATAATTTAGTTCTTGTTTTCTTTAGGTTAAGTACAACCTTTGCCCTTACTGATCTGTGACCGCAGCATTTTATCTTCCCCACTACTTCTGTGTCTTGAATTATACCTGGTTGTTCGCGCATTATAAAGTCAATTTTATTCTTTGTTTCCCCGTTAGGGCTCTTCCACGACCACTTACTATTCTTGCGTTTCTGGAAGAACTTATTCATTATTCGGAGTCGGTTTCTTTCGGCAAATTGTACTAGCATTTCCCCACGGTTATTCCTACGGCCGACGCCGTAGTTGCCAATCAGCCTGCTCTCCACTTTGATTTGTTCCTACTTTTGCGTTGAAATCCCCCATGACTACTGTGTATTGTGTCCGTACTTTCTTTATTGATAATTCGATATCCTTGTAGAACTGCTCCACTTGTTCGTCGTCGTAGCTCGTTGTCGGCGCATATCCCTGGATTATCTTAAGTTCATGCCGGTTATTTAGTTCCATTACGACGCATGCTACCCTTTCGTTAATGCTGTAGAATTCATCTACGTTGCCCGCTATATCTTTGTGAATTCAAGGTGGACTTTTACCAACGAGCACGCTTCGATAGAGCTTTAGGACACCTGTCGGCTTTGTTAGCGCCAAGTATCTTTCAGGGGACGAAATTGAGAGCATATCAGGCGCACCTGCAATCCATTGGTGGGGCATCTACACAGGAAATATTTGAAAGCCTTTAGTGAGAGAGTATTTGCGTCACTTACTTTAAACAAATTACGTGGAGCTCTGTGGAAAAGTCCTATCAAACGCGCCAAAATGGCTGGCCTCTTCTGTCTACAAATGCAATTAGCACCTTATTTCTGATGTATCAAAAGTAATTCACTCTGGAATAAACCTCGAAAACTACCTCAGAAGAGAGAGCCTTCCGCGAAATCACCCAAACCATGTCGGCCGAAACTCGACAAAATTGATTTTACGCAACCGGTGAGCCAAATTTGCCTATTCCTACAGGTGTGCCGTATGTCACGTGCTTGTGTGCATTTAGTGCGCTTTTCTCGTTTGTGGGAGTGGACAACAGCTTAGCAGCCTATCTGATAGTTACCTGCTTTTAAAATTATTGAGCAGCTTCGCACATTTTTATTTTACTCTTGTGTCTTTGCAATATAAAAGAAGTCTGAGAGAGAGGGAGAGAAATGAAGAGGAAAGAGAGGGAGGTTAACCAAGCACGTGCTCGGTTGACTACCCTAGGCATGGGGAGGGGGCATAACAGACAAGATAGAGAAGAGCAGGAAAGAGTCTACGGGGCATAGTTAGTGAGGGCACATGCACAAAGCGCTGATGCAATAACACGGGCGGATCCTTCACATTCGTTCGTGAAGTCTCACCTACTTGAGCAAGCACAGTGGCATCTTTGCAGCCCTGAGCGTGCAGGAGTGCTTAGGCCAAGAACCCAGGATCTGGTCTGCTAAATGATTCGTCTATCAAGGCGGCGAAGCTGGGCTTCTAGCTGGCTACGTTTAGTTGCGCAGCAAACGCAGTGGCATAGCACGAACGCGATTCTCCCTTAACTGCGGCAATTACTACATGTCCGACTATTCATCATTTTAGCATGAGAGTAAGGTGATTTTGTAGACAGCGTGTAGCATTAAAGGCCAAACTTACTTGCACCGACACATTATCAAAGACACTTTTCAAAGATGGAAGCAACTTCTTTGTTTCCTTGTAGATCCTGCAATAATCACTCGGTGTCCAGTGTACAAATGCCACGAGAAGAACACACCCGATCTACTTTAAACCGAACCGAAGTGCGAAAGCCATTTGCTCAGGTTTTAAATGCGAAGCATTTCTTAGCGAACTTCGGCTAGTTTGAGCGTATCTATCTATCTATCTATCTATCTATCTATCTATCTATCTATCTATCTATCTATCTATCTATCTATCTATCTATCTAGCCGCCTACGATTTTGTGCTCTCCTGGCCGTTTCGCTAATCGGATGTTTACGAAAATTGGTATGCCACATCATGACTACATGACGAACATAAATGACAGGTCATAGCATGAAAATCATGATATGCGTCATGAGCGGCATGATTACATGCCACGGTCTTAGGGCTCTCCTGGCCGTTCCGCTAATGGGATGTATGCGAAAATTGGTATTGCACAACATGACTGCCTGACGAACATGATAAATGGCAGGTCATAACATGAAAATCATGACATGCGTGTCATGAGCGGCATGATTTAAATGTCACAGTCTTGGTGCTCTCCTGGTCGTCTCGTTAATGGGATGTATACAAAAATTGGTATGCGACAATATGACTGCATGGCGAACATAAATGACAAGTCATAACATGAAAATCATGACATGCATGTCATGAATGACATGATTTACATGCGACAGTCTTGGTGCTCTCCTGGCTGTTGCGTTAATGGGATGTATACGAAAATTGTTATGCCACGACAGGACTGCATGGCGTACATGACTGACAGGTCACAACATGAAAATTACGATATGCATGTCATGGGCGACATGATTTACATGCCACGCGTTTCGTTAACGGGATGTATACGAAAATTGGCGTGCCACAAGATGACTGCATCATGAACGTAAATGACAGGTCATAACATGAAATCATGACATGCATGTCATGAGCGACATGATTTACATGCCACGGTCTTGGTGCTCTCTTGGCCGTTAGTGGGATGTGTAGCAAAATTGGTACGCAACAATACGACTGCATGACGAACATAAATGACAGGTCATAACATGAAAAGCATATCATGCATGTCATGGGCGGCATGATTTACATGCCAGGCGTTTCGGTAATGGGATGTATACGAAAATTGCTATGGCACAACACGACAGCATGACGAATGCAAATGACAGGTCATAATATTAGAATCATGACACGTGTCTCATGACCGGCATGATTTACATGCCATGGTCCTGGCGCTATACTGCCGTTTCGTTAATGGGATGTATGGGCTCCGTCTACTGACCAGAGGGCGCTACGTAGCTCTCGTCGGAAGGCTCAGTCGCGCACGGTGGAAACCGAGCCGACAGCGACGCGCGCGTTCTTCGCTGCTTTCCGGGCGTGCTGCGAACAAACACGAACGCTCGTGGCGTCGCCCTTTGGAACAGTTTGCCGCAGGTTTGGAGCGCGCGTCTCAAGGGAAATGAAACGAAAGAAGGTGGGACGGGCGGTCGCTGCTGCTATAGAGTTGGAGACGCGCATCGCGTTCGCGTATTTCCCTGTCACAGTCTGCCCAATTTTGCTGCTTCTCTCCGCCAGGCAGTGCATTCTGGCGCTGATCTCGCACATGGAAAACTCGACTGCACGGAGCCTATACGAAAATTGGTTTGGCACAACATGACTGCATGACGATCATAAATGGCAGGTCATAACATGAAAATCGTGACATGCATGTCATTAGCGGCATGATCTACATGTCACTCGTTTCCTTAAAGGGATGTATACCAAAATTGCTATGGCACAACACGACAGCATGACGAACGTAAATGACAAGTCATAACGTTAGAATCATGAGAGGCGTGTATGAGCGGCATGGTTTACATGCCACAGTCTTGGTGCTCTTGAGGCCGTTTCGTAAACTTCATATGCACCAAACTCGGTATAGCGAGACAACAATGCAAATCCATTTTACGTTCCTGATGCGTGCTTCGCATTTCCTTGATTCCCACTGCACGTGGGATCTGCCAACCTTTAGGGGCGAAGCTCCTTAAGGCGTGGGTCGTGCGTCCATAGTAGTAGTAGTAGTAGTCGTCGTAGTAGGTAGCCACCGGCGCGTGCCTGCTGGAGGGCACGCACGCGCCGAGGGCGAGCGCGTGGCTCCCGGCGCTCGCCCTCGCCGCGAGCGCCGGGAGCCACGTGCTCCCCGGCAAACTCGACACTGCCCCGGCAAACGCGAGAGACAACGTTGGCGCAGGCAGCGTCTCCTAGCGAGTTTCTTGATTGAGAAATACCGACTGCTCGCGTTGGAGAAGCGTTCACCGGCAAAACCCATATACACACACACACACACACACACACACACACATATATATATATTATATATATATATATATATATTATATATATATATATATATTATATATATATATATATATATATATATATATTGCACGGGATCTTGACTTGCAATGAAGTACCGGTGGGAGATTTCACTTGTGCATTGTGCATAGTTGAACCGTGAGGATTCGTAGCATGCGCGTTAACTAAATTAATCCGGAACTGGGCACGATCTACGATGCACATCCCGAGCTTCGCCCACTCATCATCATTCACTCCGTGGATATGCTGTAATTTTTTTATCACTAAACTGTTTGCGATGCTGTGGTCAAAGATAAGGCGCATGCGTTCGTCTGCCCTGATAAAGGGTGCTTACATAGCTATGTAAAGAGGTTCTAGCTTTGAAAAGCGCATTGCTCTAGTGGTTGCATATCCTGTGCTCTCGCCATTATTATTTTATTTATTTAGTACATACTGCAGACCACATTGTGGTCCTTGCAAGACGGGCATACATAAGTATACACAAAACCAACAGCTATAAAAAAAAGTTTATACATTCATACGCATAAGCACAATTCAAAAGAAAGTAGCAGAATACAAAAGAATAGAAAGAAAACGCACAGAAAAGCACATGTAAATCAGATGATCACAAGTTCTACGGAGCGGGCAGACAATTCCATTCTGAAACGGTCCGTGGAAAAAAAGAAAACTTGTATGCGTCTGTCCTAGCGTAGATAGGTGTTAGTGCATCAGTGCGATGGTCTCGTGTCTGCCTTGTAGGAAGAGGACTTACATAATGTGAAGGGTCGAGGATGAATTTGTGGTTGATAGATTACGTAGGAAATCGAATCCGTAGTTCTGTCCTTTTTAGCTGAAGAGAAGGAATGTCATTAGACAACATAAGTTGAGACGGGGTGTCCGAACGTTTATATTTGGAGTAAATGAAACGAAGCGATTTTCTCTCAATTCTTTCAAGTTTGTTGATATTGAGTTTAGTATACGGATCCCAGGCGACGCACGTGTATTCTAGTTTAGGACGTATATAGGTCAGGTAAGAGAGTAACTTGACGTTTGAAGGAGAATTTCTAAGTTTGTGTCGTAGATAAGTTAGCTTACGAATGCAGCAGAACATGTGTTCTCTATATGAAGGTTCTAAGAAAAAATTGTTTGTGAAGGTTCTTTATTACAATTCTTTATTGATAATTGCGGTCACAGTGAATTCGTACGACGATTCTTGAAGGGTTTTTTGAAAGCGCCCTGAAACAGCAATAAGCATGAAATATACTTTCCGTTCCGATCACTCTCTTGTTCTGCAGAAGCGGTACGACGCAGGATGACGCTTTTATTATTTTGTATGCGGTGATGCACGATTACATCAAAGAAAACAGCTGGCGCTTGAGTGACACCCGATTAAACTGTGGTCACTCCGTCGGACAGCCAGCGTGATACACTTTCATATTAGCGAACAAGGAAATGCCTTCACGCTTTTAGTTCTACGCACTACAGTATGATGGAACATTTAGGTTTTGTAGAGTGGTTTCGTTCCCGCGCGCATCCGACGCGGCTAAACTGGATGGATGGATGGATGGGTGGATATTAGGAGCG
>CM023484.1:125913068-126011096 GCA_013339685.2 Hyalomma asiaticum
ACGCCGTGCAACTTAAAGGGCAGGCTGAATTCTAATGCTCAACGACCGTCCAGCAGGAATAAAACAGAACAACTACACACACAGATGAAAGAACAATACACGAGGACGAGTACTCACTGCCAACTGATGGTTGCAATCAGCGTTCGGCCTCGTGTGTTTTTCCTTTGTCTGAGTCTTATGTCGCGCTGTTTTATTCATCATCATCATCATCTGCCTGTTTAGGTCCACTGCAGGACGAAGCCCTCCCGAACGATTTCCAATCCACCCTATCCTGAGCGAGTTGGTTCCACTTTATGCCCGCAAACGTTTTAATTTCATCGCTCCATCTAACCTTTTGCCTACCTCAGTTTCGTTTTCCCTCTCTTGGTATCCATTCCGTCCCTCGAATTGTCCATCTGTTATCTTTCCTCCTCATGACATCTTTTGCCCAGGTCCACTTCTTTCTTTAATTGATATAATAGTCTCGGTTACTCCTGTTTGTTCTCTGATCCATTCCTCTCGTTTTTTATCTCTTAGCGTTACCCCTATCATTTTTCTTTCCATTGCACGTTGCGTGCTCCTTAGTTTCATCTCTACTATTTTCGTTATTCTGCAAGTTTCTGCACCGTACGTTAGTACTGGGAGAATGCAGTGATTGAATACTTTTCGCTTTAGTGAGAGCGGTAAGTTTCCAGTCATGATTTCGTAATGCCTTCCGAATGCGCTCCTGCCCATCCTTATTCTACGGAGAATTTCTTTTTCATGGGTAGGAGTTCCTGTTATTAACTGTCCCAGGTATGCGTATTCGTTTACACATTGTAAGGGTTCATTGTTGATTTTAAATTGCTGTTCCTTAGCTAGGCTATTGAGCATAACTTTGGTCTTTTGCCTAGTCATTTTTAATACAATTTTAATACTTTCCCTGTTTAGGTCATCAGTCATGTTTTCTAGTTCGTCTCCATCATTGCTAAAGAGCACAATGTGGTCTGCAAATCTTAAATTGATTAGATATTCTCCGTCTATTCGAATTTACTTTTCCTCCCAGTCTAGACGTTTAAAGATTTCCTCTAAACATGCAGTGAATAGCATTGGAGATATTGCATCTCCCTGTCTCACACCTATCCCGATCAGGATTTCTCTACTTCTCTCATGTTGGAGTAGTGTGGCTGTGCAATCTTTGTATATGTTGTTTATGGTTTTCACGTATATGCCAGGTACCCCTTGTCCATGTGGAGCTTCTAGAACTGCTTGTAGTTCTATGGAGTCAAATGCTTTCTCGTAGTCGATAAACGCCATATAAAGTGGTTTGTTATATTCCGCGTACTTCTCAATTACTAAGTTGATGGCGTGGCTGTGGTCCATTGTCGAGTAACCTTTCCTAAACCAGCTTGTTCTCTCGGTTGGTTAAAGTCGAGTGCTTCTCTTATCCTCGTAGAAATTACTTTTGTAAATAGCTTGTATATTACTGGGAGTAGGCTAATTGATTTGTAATTCTTTAACTCCTTTATGTCACATTTCTTGTGGATAAGGATTATATTAGCATTTTTCCAACTTCGCGGTACACTACATGTCTTGATAAAATTCGTGAAGAGCGATGGAAGTTTTTCAAGTACAATATCTCCTCCGTCCTTGATCAAGTCGACTGTTATACCATCTTCACCAGCTGCTTTAACGCGGGACATGCCTTTAGCAGCTTTTCTGACTTCGTCAGCGGTTATACATGGAATTTCAGTGTCCTCCTCTGATTCTATTTCTGTTAAGGTTGTATGGCCTGTCTGAGAGCTGTACAGTTCCGAGTAGAAATCTTCTGCTACCTTTACTATTTCGTTGAAACTGTTGATAACGTTACCTTGTTTATCTTTTAGCGCATGCATTTTGTTTTTTCCTAAGTCTAGTTTCTTTTTACCGATTTAATGCTGGTGCCTTTTTCGACTGCTTTCTCTATTTCTTTCATGTTAAAGTTTCTTACATCTCTTTGCCTGACTTTACTGATCAATTTTGATAGTTCTGCGATTTCTATCACATCTTTTGACGAAGTTACTTTCACTGGGAGTTTTTTTATTAATCCCTTGGTAGATTGGGACAACTTACCTGTTGCTCGCTTTGTTGTTTTACGCCAGATTTCTATCGCTGTTTCAAGGATTGCTTTCGTTATGGTTTTGTTTATTTCTTCTCAATTGTCACCGTTTTCGCCTAAGGCCTCGAACTTGTTGCTTAGGGCGACTTTAGATTTTTCGTTCTTCGCTCTGATTACCTCTAGATTGCATTTTTTTTTCTAGTAAATAATTTAGTTCTTGTTTTCTTTAGGTTAAGTACAATCTTTGCCCTTACTAATCTGTGATCGCTGCATTTCATCTTCCCCACTACTTCTGTGTCTTGAATTATACCTGGTTGTTCGCGCATTATAAAGTCAGTTTCATTCTTTCTTTCCCCGTTAGGGCTCTTCCACGACCACTTACTATTCTTGCGTTTCTGGAAGAACTTATTCATTATTCGGAGTCGGTTTCTTTCGGCAAATTGTACTAGCATTTCCCCACGGTTATTCCTACGGCCGACGCCGTAGTTGCCAATCGCCTGCTCTCCACTTTGATTTGTTCCTACTTTTGCGTTGAAATCCCCCATGACTACTGTGTATTGTGTCCGTACTTTCTTTATTGATAATTCGATATCCTTGTAGAACTGCTCCACTTGTTCGTCGTCGTAGCTCGTTGTCGGCGCATATCCCTGGATTATCTTAAGTTCATGCCGGTTATTTAGTTCCATTACGACGCATGCTACCCTTTCGTTAATGCTGTAGAATTCATCTACGTTGCCCGCTATATCTTTGTGAATTCAAGGTGGACTTTTACCAACGAGCACGCTTCGATAGAGCTTTAGGACACCTGTCGGCTTTGTTAGCGCCAAGTATCTTTCAGGGGACGAAATTGAGAGCATATCAGGCGCACCTGCAATCCATTGGTGGGGCATCTACACAGGAAATATTTGAAAGCCTTTAGTGAGAGAGTATTTGCGTCACTTACTTTAAACAAATTACGTGGAGCTCTGTGGAAAAGTCCTATCAAACGCGCCAAAATGGCTGGCCTCTTCTGTCTACAAATGCAATTAGCACCTTATTTCTGATGTATCAAAAGTAATTCACTCTGGAATAAACCTCGAAAACTACCTCAGAAGAGAGAGCCTTCCGCGAAATCACCCAAACCATGTCGGCCGAAACTCGACAAAATTGATTTTACGCAACCGGTGAGCCAAATTTGCCTATTCCTACAGGTGTGCCGTATGTCACGTGCTTGTGTGCATTTAGTGCGCTTTTCTCGTTTTGTGGGAGTGGACAACAGCTTAGCAGCCTATCTGATAGTTACCTGCTTTTAAAATTCTTGAGCAGCTTCGCACATTTTTATTTTACTCTTGTGTCTTTGCAATATAAAAGAAGTCTGAGAGAGAGGGAGAGAAATGAAGAGGAAAGAGAGGGAGGTTAACCAAGCACGTGCTCGGTTGACTACCCTAGGCATGGGGAGGGGGCATAACAGACAAGATAGAGAAGAGCAGGAAAGAGTCAACGGGGCATAGTTAGTGAGAGCACATGCACAAAGCGCTGATGCAATAACACGGGCGGATCCTTCACATTCGTTCGTGAAGTCTCACCTACTTGAGCAAGCACAGTGGCATCTTTGCAGCCCTGAGCGTGCAGGAGTGCTTAGGCCAAGAACCCAGGATCTGCTCTGCTAAATGATTCGTCTATCAAGGCGGCGAAGCTGGGCTTCTAGCTGGCTACGTTTAGTTGCGCAGCAAACGCAGTGGCATAGCACGAACGCGATTCTCCCTTAACTGCGGCAATTACTACATGTCCGACTATTCATCATTTTAGCATGGAGAGTAAGGTGATTTTGTAGACAGCGTGTAGCATTAAAGGCCAAACTTACTTGCACCGACACATTATCAAAGACACTTTTCAAAGATGGAAGCAACTTCTTTGTTTCCTTGTAGATCCTGCAATAATCACTCGGTGTCCAGTGTACAAATGCCACGAGAAGAACACACCCGATCTACTTTAAACCGAACCGAAGTGCGAAAGCCATTTGCTCAGGTTTTAAATGCGAAGCATTTCTTAGCGAACTTCGGCTAGTTTGAGCGTATGTATCTATCTATCTATCTATCTATCTATCTATCTATCTATCTATCTATCTATCTATCTATCTATCTATCTATCTATCTATCTATCTATCTATCTAGCCGCCTACGATTTTGTGCTCTCCTGGCCGTTTCGCTAATCGGATGTTTACGAAAATTGGTATGCCACATCATGACTACATGACGAACATAAATGACAGGTCATAGCATGAAAATCATGATATGCGTCATGAGCGGCATGATTTACATGCCACGGTCTTAGGGCTCTCCTGGCCGTTCCGCTAATGGGATGTATGCGAAAATTGGTATTGCACAACATGACTGCCTGACGAACATGATAAATGGCAGGTCATAACATGAAAATCATGACATGCGTGTCATGAGCGGCATGATTTAAATGTCACAGTCTTGGTGCTCTCCTGGTCGTCTCGTTAATGGGATGTATACAAAAATTGGTATGCGACAATATGACTGCATGGCGAACATAAATGACAAGTCATAACATGAAAATCATGACATGCATGTCATGAATGACATGATTTACATGCGACAGTCTTGGTGCTCTCCTGGCTGTTGCGTTAATGGGATGTATACGAAAATTGTTATGCCACGACAGGACTGCATGGCGTACATGACTGACAGGTCACAACATGAAAATTACGATATGCATGTCATGGGCGACATGATTTACATGCCACGCGTTTCGTTAACGGGATGTATACGAAAATTGGCGTGCCACAAGATGACTGCATCATGAACGTAAATGACAGGTCATAACATGAAAATCATGACATGCATGTCATGAGCGACATGATTTACATGCCACGGTCTTGGTGCTCTCTTGGCCGTTAGTGGGATGTGTAGCAAAATTGGTACGCAACAATACGACTGCATGACGAACATAAATGACAGGTCATAACATGAAAAGCATATCATGCATGTCATGGGCGGCATGATTTACATGCCAGGCGTTTCGGTAATGGGATGTATACGAAAATTGCTATGGCACAACACGACAGCATGACGAATGCAAATGACAGGTCATAATATTAGAATCATGACACGTGTCTCATGACCGGCATGATTTACATGCCATGGTCCTGGCGCTATACTGCCGTTTCGTTAATGGGATGTATGGGCTCCGTCTACTGACCAGAGGGCGCTACGTAGCTCTTGTCGGAAGGCTCAGTCGCGCACGGTGGAAACCGAGCCGACAGCGACGCGCGCGTTTCTTCGCTGCTTTCCGGGCGTGCTGCGAACAACACGAACGCTCGTGGCGTCGCCCTTTGGAACAGTTTGCCGCAGGTTTGGAGCGCGCGTCTCAAGGGAAATGAAACGAAAGAAGGTGGGACGGGCGGTCGCTGCTGCTATAGAGTTGGAGACGCGCATCGCGTTCGCGTATTTCCCTGTCACAGTCTGCCCAATTTTGCTGCTTCTCTCCGCCAGGCAGTGCATTCTGGCGCTGATCTCGCACATGGAAAACTCGACTGCACGGAGCCTATACGAAAATTGGTTTGGCACAACATGACTGCATGACGATCATAAATGGCAGGTCATAACATGAAAATCGTGACATGCATGTCATTAGCGGCATGATCTACATGTCACTCGTTTCCTTAAAGGGATGTATACCAAAATTGCTATGGCACAACACGACAGCATGACGAACGTAAATGACAAGTCATAACGTTAGAATCATGAGAGGCGTGTATGAGCGGCATGGTTTACATGCCACAGTCTTGGTGCTCTTGAGGCCGTTTCGTAAACTTCATATGCACCAAACTCGGTATAGCGAGACAACAATGCAAATCCATTTTACGTTCCTGATGCGTGCTTCGCATTTCCTTGATTCCCACTGCACGTGGGATCTGCCAACCTTTAGGGGCGAAGCTCCTTAAGGCGTGGGTCGTGCGTCCATAGTAGTAGTAGTAGTAGTCGTCGTAGTAGGTAGCCACCGGCGCGTGCCTGCTGGAGGGCACGCACGCGCCGAGGGCGAGCGCGTGGCTCCCGGCGCTCGCCCTCGCCGCGAGCGCCGGGAGCCACGTGCTCCCCGGCAAACTCGACACTGCCCCGGCAAACGCGAGAGACAAGGTTGGCGCAGGCAGCGTCTCCTAGCGAGTTTCTTGATTGAGAAATACCGACTGCTCGCGTTGGAGAAGCGTTCACCGGCAAAACCCATATACACACACACACACACACACACACACACATATATATATATATATATATATATATATATATATATATATATATATATATATATATATATATATATATATATATATATATATATGCACGGGATCTTGACTTGCAATGAAGTGCCGGTGGGAGATTTCACTTGTGCATTGTGCATAGTTGAACCGTGAGGATTCGTAGCATGCGCGTTAACTAAATTAATCCGGAACTCGGCACGATCTACGATGCACATCCCGAGCTTCGCCCACTCATCATCATTCACTCCGTGGATATGCTGTAATTTTTTTATCACTAAACTGTTTGCGATGCTGTGGTCAAAGATAAGGCGCATGCGTTCGTCTGCCCTGATAAAGGGTGCTTACATAGCTATGTAAAGAGGTTCTAGCTTTGAAAAGCGCATTGCTCTAGTGGTTGCATATCCTGTGCTCTCGCCATTATTATTTTATTTATTTAGTACATACTGCAGACCACATTGTGGTCCTTGCAAGACGGGCATACATAAGTATACACAAAACCAACAGCTATAAAAAAAGTTTATACATTCATACGCATAAGCACAATTCAAAAGAAAGTAGCAGAATACAAAAGAATAGAAAGAAAACGCACAGAAAAGCACATGTAAATCAGATGATCACAAGTTCTACGGAGCGGGCAGACAATTCCATTCTGAAACGGTCCGTGGAAAAAAAGAAAACTTGTATGCGTCTGTCCTAGCGTAGATAGGTGTTAGTGCATCAGTGCGATGGTCTCGTGTCTGCCTTGTAGGAAGAGGACTTACATAATGTGAAGGGTCGAGGATGAATTTGTGGTTGATTAGATTACGTAGGAAATCGAATCCGTAGTTCTGTCTTTTTAGCTGAAGAGAAGGAATGTCATTAGACAACATAAGTTGAGACGGGGTGTCCGAACGTTTATATTTGGAGTAAATGAAACGAAGCGATTTTCTCTCAATTCTTTCAAGTTTGTTGATATTGAGTTTAGTATACGGATCCCAGGCGACGCACGTGTATTCTAGTTTAGGACGTATATAGGTCAGGTAAGAGAGTAACTTGACGTTTGAAGGAGAATTTCTAAGTTTGTGTCGTAGATAAGTTAGCTTACGGAATGCAGCAGAACATGTGTTCTCTATATGAAGGTTCTAAGAAAAATTGTTTGTGAAGGTTCTTTATTACAATTCTTTATTGATAATGCGGTCACAGTGAATTCGTACGACGATTCTTGAAGGGTTTTTTGAAAGCGCCCTGAAACAGCAATAAGCATGAAATATACTTTCCGTTCCGATCACTCTCTTGTTCTGCAGAAGCGGTACGACGCAGGATGACGCTTTTATTATTTTGTATGCGGTGATGCACGATTACATCAAAGAAAACAGCTGGCGCTTTGAGTGACACCCGATTAAACTGTGGTCACTCCGTCGACAGCCAGCGTGATACACTTTCATATTAGCGAACAAGGAAATGCCTTCACGCTTTTAGTTCTACGCACTACAGTATGATGGAACATTTAGGTTTTGTAGAGTGGTTTCGTTCCCGGCGCGCATCCGACGCGGCTAAACTGGATGGATGGATGGATGGATGGATGGTGGATATTAGGAGCGTCCTCTTTATAACGGGCTGGTAGCCCACGGTCCACCAATATCCACCTTTATTTTTTCCTCTACAAACGTTTGTTTTCCTGAATCGGCCCGCTGTGGGCCCGCTTACGGCTTCGCCACCTATAGGCTGGCAGGAGAACGCCTCGGCGCAGGCAATTATAATCTCGACGCGCCGGCGCCCTCAGTGTCAACACCTGAATATTCTTCCACCGTGGTCCGAGCAATGACATTCCGTGTCACCTCGGAAGAATTCTGCGCACGATGGCCTCGTGGCCTTGCCTCTGCTTCAGGGTACTAGTGAAACAGAATATAGTGTTTATGGTGCATGCTTGCTGACACGAAAGACGTGTGTTAGATACAGCCGTGGCTGTGGCATTTTGGATGGAGGAAAGAACGCAGGAAGCCCGTGTGGTTTGCGACATTAGTGCACGTTGAAGAACCCCCAGGTGATCAAGGTGTCGAAATCTGTCAACAGTGGCGTAATCATAATCATGTTGTGCCTTTGGGTGGTAAAAGCCCGCGGATTATTATTATTATTATTATTATTATTCATAAATGGCTTTCACCTCTTTGTGGGCTTGTGCGGTATCCTTCTAGAACTCAGAACTATTTCATTAAATGGAAACTTTTGTCCCAGTAACCAGAAAGTCATGCAAGTGTACATAAGGAGAAGTTTACAAGATTTCCTTAATATGAGCACCAAAATAAATTCCGTGCCAGAACGGTGTCAACGGTGTTTCAGTCGGCGCATACGTTGCGTGCCTAACAACTGTTGCTGAACCACAGCCTGCGTATTTATATGACCAACAGCACGAATGATGAAATTAGGGCATGTTGGCGCAGTAACCCTATTGTAAATATTGCCAGTATGTGGAATGGTGGAATCCACCATCCATCATCGTGGTGGATTATGGTGATGGCACGGTGGCATGGTGGAAGCCAGGACATGGTGGATAGTGTACCATGATGTAAGCTGGGACATGATGGATAGTGTACCATGATGGATGCTGGAACATGATGGAACATAGTGGATGGGCATGATGGTAGGAATGCGGCACGAGACAGCATATGAATATATTTAAGATGTGTATCGGTGGCAAAATAGTGAACAATGCTGTAGATATTTTGAATACATATGTGTAGTACACAACAGTAGTTCTGGAGCTGCTGAGCACAGTTCAGGGGTTTGATGGTAGCCTTTAAAGCATGCACTTTTCCTAATGAGGGTTGAAGAATGCTAGTAAACAGTGTGCAAGGGCATTATATCAACCTTAGGATCAAAATTATCTACCAACTTCTCACTAGTATGTTGAAATGCAGTCAAGTTTTATTCATTGCATATTGTGTTGGCAGCTGTCAGCTTTTTTCGCTTGCCTTGGCGGCCAGCCTCCGTAAAATAGCTGCGCAGGTGCTTCCGGACCGCAGCAAGCCTGCTTTCGGCCGGTGGTGCTGTTGGAGGTTGTGGATGGCTGCTGGTATACTTCTCCAGGCAGTCTATGAAACAGTGCAAAAATGCCATTGTTTAGGCTTTGAAATCAACATTGACATGTGAATGAACATAAGTACTTGCAGCAACACACCAACAATTTAATTCAGACAATGTGCACAGCTCACAACGTATTTAACATCTAGTTATTTCAGACAGATGCTGGCCTTGCTATACTGCACTAAACGTACAGTTTAAGAAGGCAACACTACATTTAAATTCACTTCATGTTGCCAATTTCTAAAGACGCTGTAACCATGCAGTTCTTTTGTGATAAAAAATACTGATGAGTCTGTATAATTTTAGTTGATGTGAAGATAAAAGGTCATTTAAGACTAAAAATAGGTCCGAATTAAGCAAACAGTGATAGTGTCACAACGAGAATAAGCAGACCTCTCATTTGAAAAATGAACAAAAACTGTTCTCATTTTTCACAAAAGAAGTGTACAAGCTGGAATTCTCGTCAATTTGTAACTGAATTATTTCACGATGAGGCCGTGATGCAAGTGCCATTTCTTCATCCAGGACATTTCTGCAAGGTACTACATATAAGTATATTTATTTATTTATTTATTTATTTATTTATTTATTTATTTATTTATTTATTTATTTATTACAAATACTTTCAAAGCCCAAGGGCATTACAGAAAGGAGTGGTTAATATAGAAATACAAATGTGCAGAAATACATTTCAAAAACAAAAGTTAACAAGATATCATGTCTTGAATGGCACTTTTGAAGCTCATGTCAGTAATTCCTGCAACGGAGGCGGGAAGGTGGTTCCATTCTCTGCTGGTCTGGGGGATAAAAGAATCGTTATATAGGTTGGTTCGGCAATGTGGGATACCAACCTTAAAGCTGTGGTCCACGCGTGGTGAAATGTACTCAGGTTGAAGAAAAAGGTGGCTTTTTAACGCTTCATTTTGATGATAAATTTTGTGAAAGAGACAAAGACGAAGACATTTACGACGTAAGGACAGATCAGGCAGTTGTAGTGTGTTCTTCATTGTAGATACAGAAGCGTAGCGGGAGTAATTGGACAAAATAAACCGGGCGGCACGATTCTGAACAGATTCGAGTTTGTTGATTAGGGCGGTTTGGCTGGGGTCCCAGATGCTGCATGCGTATTCTAATTTCGGGCGTACTAAAGTTTTATACAGAATTAATTTTAAAGAAGAAGGTGCATTGGAAAAATTGCGGCGCAAGTAGCCAAGAGTGCGGTTAGCATTGCAGGTTACATAATCAACATGCATTTTCCAGGAAAGGTCGTTCGTGATATTAATTCCAAGATATTTGTAGGAATTGACGGCATTCAAAGGGACTCCTTTAAGGTGATAACTGTAGTGTGCACTGTAAAGACGTCGGGTTATCCTCATGACCTTGCATTTACTGATGTTTAGTTGCATAAGCCATTTATCGCACCATAGGGACAATTGGTTCAGATCATTTTGGATATTTAGTGAATCAGAGGGGTTCGTTATTTTGTGATAAATAACACAGTTATCTGCGAAAAGTTTAATTGATGAAAAAGTAACGGTGTTCGGGAGGTCATTGATGTAAATGAGAAATAATAATGGACCCAGCACAGAGCCCTGTGGTACACCGGACGTAACAGAAGAAAGTGCAGAAGAATAATCGTTAGCAGTGACATATTGTGTTCGGTTTGAAAGAAAATCTTTAATCCAGTTAAATACGTTGGCGTCGATATTAAGTTTACTTAGTTTGAGAAGGAGCAATTCATGTGATACAGAGTCAAATGCCTTCGCGAAGTCGAGAAAAATGCAATCTACATCGAAACCAAGATCAGAAGCTACAAACAGATCATTAGTAAATGTTAGTAGGTGGGTCTCACAGGAAAACATTTTCCTAAATCCATGTTGTGAATCATTGAAGAAAGAATTGTCCTCTAAAAATCCTACTAGGTGCGAATGTATGATGTGTTCTACGATTTTGCATGGGATGCTTGTTAATGAAATCGGTCGATAGTTGTCAGCTGAATGAGCATTACCTGATTTAAAGATGGGAACCACCTTCCCCACCTTCCAGTCACTGGGCAATGTTAAGTACTGTAAAGATTGTTCAAAAAGTTTCGAGAGGATTATTGCTGAGTACACACCGGTTATTTTTAATATCTTTGAGTTCACTAGGTCAGCACCAGAGGAAGAGGAGGTCTTCAGGTTATCAATGAGCTTGGCGACGCCAACCCAATCTATAGCAATAGGATCCATGGGCGTCTATGTGTGTCTGCCTGGGGCCTGGCAATAATCTTCCAAAAACCACAACGTAGCCAGCGATTCGATGTAGCATGTGGAGTGCAGTAAAAATTCTCTTCATTCTTGACAGCTTCAACGTTTCTGACAGTGTGCACATCACACAAAACAAGAGAAAACTAACTAGTGAGTGCTTCATCTTCTGTGCATTAAACCATGGTCAGTATGAACACTATCTTCGATATTGTTAACGCAGCTCTGAAGGCACACAAGCAGCTTATGAACACCAAGGGAAAGCAAAACAATGGTTCACGGCAGAGTGTAGCCAGGCAAGTGTTTTTATGTTTAACAACCCACCAAAATTTTCATTGTGCCCCCTCTTTACCCCTTTCCAGGTACACTTACCCACTGCATTATAACCCCCCTTGAAAAATATAGCTGGCTGTACAAGTAGACTGCCACAACTACTGAGCAAATCAAATCTTGGCAGCTAAGAATGCAATCTCGGACGGCAACCAAACAGTTAAAAAATAATGCACCAAGAAAAACAGAACTGCCGGGCCTGCTGGCGCAGAACTAACCAGAGCAAGTATTAACACAAGCGTCAAGTGTCAATGGAACACATGCAGCCTACACACACTGATAAAAAATTACCAAGTGCTGCATGCACTGCAAATGAACCCTGGCTCAGCTACAATGCGCTCATATAAATGACAGATGTAAGCTCTGAAGGTGTGTAAGGGTCACTGTGTCATATGCGATGTTGCAATTAGGCACGAAGAACTGCTTTTCCTACCATTACTGAAGTTTCTGCTGGTAAGGGCCATGCTCTCTGTTCCACATTGTTTTGTAAGACATTTAGCCACTTCTGCCCTTTTGAGATGTTCGTGGATAATACTAATTAATGTAGCAGCCAAGTACATCTGAATTAGGGTGACTCATGATGCCACTATATATATATATATATATATATATATATATATATATATATATATATATATATATATATATTCAAAAGAAGAGATTCTCACGAATAACAAAACAATATAGCTTTTCTCACGCTGCGACCGGTGGACCGGCCTTCATCAGATGGAGTAAAAAGGTGTTGCAGAGCACCTTCCCTTTAAGGGTACAGGAAGGGGAGAGAGTGCGGCTACAAAGGCGTATATCTGTACAGGGAATGGCTATGAAGTCTTCCTGGATAGAACATGTGATCGGCTGCGGCGAGTAACGAAGCAACAGCGTAGCCTCTCAATTAACAGCAAAGCGGCACACTTACAACGCCGAGCGATTCTACTACCTTTAAGGCAGTATAATCCTTCGAACTTCCTCAGTTTTCTCCTTTTTAATAGCAGCTAACACATTTTTATACCTGCAGAATGACTTTGGATCGCAGTTGCTTGCAGCCCTAAAATGGCAGTTAATGCACGAACGCTTGCATACATGAGTGATAACCACAGCAATAGGCACGTTTCGCGAGTCATGTAGTTACACGTATAAAAAGCAAGACGATCATGTTCGTGGCGACAATTTTATGCACCCTTTCATGGAATGTTCACGCACGATAGCGCGGGCGGACCAGCACTTCGCAATTGTTACGACTAAGCTCTGCACAGACATCGTGCACACGCCAATTTAACGCTACTGGCACCGCACTCTGCACCACGCTACTCGATTTCCTTTGCTGTAAAGAGTGCACACAACAATGATAGGGCACAAAGCGCAGCATTCACAGCCACCTACCTTAGTTAAGAAACATGCTGATTCCAGTTTGCGTCGTCTGACGGCCTTGAGGCGCTGTGTCGAGCCGCGTCGTTCGTCCGTAGATCGAGAAGCGATGTGCGGACCCTCGATGTGTGCGAACGAGAACGCATTTCCTAGGAACACACATCACGGAACGTAGAAAGCATTCCGGCACTGCTTCTCACTGATCCGCGTACACACTGACAGACGGTGTCGCGACAACTCACGTCCCTCGGCGAATGGATGTCAACAAAGGATCTCCGAGGTGTCGACGCTGCCGGCTGCTGCTTTCTCAGTCTATCGCACACCGCACCTCACACTGGCTCAAGAAGGTCCACTGGAGCTAATGAGCACAACGCTAAACATACACCGAGATGCAGCGCAACCAGAAATCGTCCGTACGAAAACAAATATCGCCACCACGTTGTACACGACAGCCGCAGCGCGCCGCCATGTTTGGAAGAAAAAAACACAGCAATAGCGCGATGGTGGCGACACCACGGGTTGCGGTTGCGGTTTCAGAATTTCAGACCAATTCTCATGTTTTCAGTGTAAGGAAATACAGAAGCAAATGCTCTAAGACTAAAAACTGCAAACACAATGTAGTATTTATTTTACATACCATCCTGCAATTGGAATTTGCCGTAAGCTCTGCAGATTCCGTAACTTATGCGAGCTTGCATTTCGCGACGTTTTCCTCGGCCTCGGTCCAACGTGTTCCGCACCACTTCATGTTGCATGTGTAAAGCCAGATTGCATGCGCAACAGTACACAGTTGCCCTGTAATGCATATTCTGTGCATTATCAGCTGCAGCCAAAATGATGTTATTTAGCAATTAATACTGTTGAGCCGTATGTGTGGTGGTCGTACAAATATTGATTGCAACAAGCAAAAAACAAAAAAGTAAAAGAAGAGGAGGACAGCGTAGTAGGCATGGTACACAGTGCAGGAAAAAAACAACAAAAACGAGGGCAGCTACAACGATACAGCAAGGTCTCTCTCCTCCTTTTTCGTTTTCTTTTTTTCCTGCGCGTGCACCATGTCGATTACCTGTATCACCAACTCGGAGACACAGGGCGGTGAGAGAATGACACACAAGGCGCTCAACAACCAGTGGTTTTATTATTGCTGGATATATAAACAAATGCTTTGCATATAAGACCAACCAACACAGTATGCATGCACACAGGCTATGTTTTGTAGTTTTTCTGCGTTGCATCTTGCATGCGCACAGGCTATGTTTTGTAGTTTTTCTGCACAGGTATTACATTTTCCTGCGGCAGTAAACCATTGGTTATAATTGTTAGTTCAGCACCTTAATCGCACATCTTGTTCACTCACCGTCCCTTGTCTAGCGCTGTTTTTTGGAACATGATAAGTACCATCCTGCACGTAACTAAGAGTAGCCGTCGTGCAGTACATCCCTGCAGCATTTACCAGCATACTTCCAGTGACCAGTGATATGTGTATAAACGGGGCGCGCACTTCCAGGACAGCTGCTGCCGTCCTCCTATGCAGCACGAGTGCTCGCGCGTGTTCTCAACATAGAATGTTGCACATATGCGCTTACGATTACCCTTAGTAAGGGCACACGTTCGCGAAGAGGGAAAGCTCAGCTCGATCGGAATAATGCTGTTTCAGGTGCAATAGGCGTAGAATCTACAACGGCAGTGACGCACAGGCCGGTGCACGCAATTCAAAGAACCGAGTCCCGCATTTCTCGGGCACTCTAAACGTATTCGTTAATCGCGCACCAACTATAGACCCTAAACATTTTACTCCCAATGATTACTACCATCCCAGGTATGCTAACGCAGCCACCTTGTCCCACAACCACCACGCTCGCCATCACTGCAACACCATGCTTCCACCACGCCACCATTTTGCTGTACACAGCCACCAAGTGTGCCACCATGGCACCTTCATTCCTCCACCATGCCACCATCTCGCTGTCCACAACCACTAAGCTTGCCATCATGGCACCTCCGTGACTCCACCACGCCACCGTCTTCCAGCAAGCAGTACAGCATGACACGTTCGCCATCATCACCGTCGGCCACCATTTCCACCAAATGCATCCACTATTCACCATCATGAGCCATATTTGCCATCACGCTTTCCAGCATATCCGTCATTATTTCCACCATATCCACTAATATTTCCATCTTAACCACCACGAATTCCAGCAACCACCAAGAGAGAATTTTCAATAGTTCAAAAGTTCTCCGCACGACTGATATCTGATTTTATGCTTAAACGTGCGCGCTCCGATTATTTTGGTTTGCATGTACGTCTCACCGACTGTAAAGAATCCGATGATGTCTACCTAAACCACTTTAGTGCTTCATACGGACAAGCTCGCAAGCCCTGTACTGTGTCTCTTTTTCTCGTCCCCGTCTTTTTAGCGGTCCAAGTTGTCCGCATCAAGTATGAACCAACTAGCCCAAAACCAAGTCCTCTTAAGTCATACTTTACTGCGCCTCTCAGTACTCTTTACGAGGCAGAAGCCAGCCTGCAAGAAAGGAGGCATACAACGTGGCACACATGCCCAGGCTGAAACGCCGTAGAAATAGTTCGGTAGCGACTCTGTCTTGTATTATACGCTGAAGCGTATAATAAAACAAATTCCGTAAGCGCGTTTTAGAACAAGGTTCGTGCCATATCAAGTTAAGGTAACCACGTGGTATATAACATCTTTACATGACATCATGGTGCTGTGGAGATGATTTCACGATGTGAGTTTACGCTAGTTATATTATTCACAATGTTTTGAAAGGGATAGTCCGGCAAAAGATGAAAATTTTACGAAAGCACTAACAATGAAATCTTAGTGTGCGACTCCGTAGGAGAGGAGGCGTCCCTGCAAGCTTTTTAGGCGATTGCTTAATTTTCGACGTTTCCTTCACCATGCGCAAAGTGCCCCTGCCTACACGAGTCCGAACGCTTGATGTCACACCAGCGTAGTCCGGCCAGTCCGGCAGCCAGCTGGCCCGGCGCGTTCTTTCAAAGTGCGCTGCCGCGCATCTGCCAGCGCCGTAGTAGGGTATTTTAGCACTGCAGCATGATGGATTTCGCAGTAAAAGCACAGGCAGTGAAATATTCATTAACTCACAGTACTTTCACCATTATCTCTCCACAAGAACATCCACTCGACTGAAGGAACATTCCAATGCATGGCCTCCGATGTTGCGCGAAGCGGGAAGAATGACAGGGATGTTCAAATACATCTTAGTAGAGCAAACCACCGCAAGAAGCCGCCACCAGTTCGCCTTCTGCTTACACTCTGCATCGGCTAAGGTTCTGTAAGGCTGCCCACCGTAAAGTTACTTCAAAATTAGCATATTTTGTGTTAATTACCAGAGCATACCCTTTTATGCAACAGGACTTTTGACTGCAGAAGAGCTCGCAGGATAATATTGGGTTGGCTTAGATCTTCTGGTCTTTCTTTTAAAAGAGCCGACAACTGAACTCGCGAGAAATGAAGTGTGGCGTCAGCACTGCGCTGTTGAGTTTTTAAATTGCTCTACCTCGCCTCCTGCCCTTCATTCCCCGATAACTCGGGCTTAAAATTGCAGTGCGTACATAAAAACGCATCCCCGCCTTACCTGTTGTCTTCGTAGTAAGAGGAGTCGACGCTGAGAGACGACGCTGCCATCGCGGCAGCCGAAAAGCTGCTTTCAACCGCGGCGTGTGCACGTGTCTACCAGGTGTGGCACGAATGCGTTCTGCTGCGGCCCAACCTGGCGCAAACACGCACGACGGCTGCCAGCCACTGTTTGCAACATGTGATGATGATATGGGGTTTTTATTGGCGCAAGGGCCAGGTGTGGCCAAAGAGCGCCATTGCATATGATGCAATGTTGGCGATGACCAATGGGGCAATATGGTAATATGTAACATGGCTGTAAATGGGCCTAAAATCCAATTGCTGTATAGGAGCGTAAAATATATATAGTATAAAATTATGACATTAGCGAGAGGGGTGGTCTATGGATGTTCGATGAATAACTGTGATGACTGATCGCGATGCTAAAAACTGGAATGATCGTGACAGTGACTGAAAATATTTACAATGAACACAATAAGTTCGCAATAAAACATGGGTTGTAAAAGTAGTCTTTCAATAGCACTACTGTCTCCGAAGAACCCTTGCATGCAAGAGCCCGGAGGCGAGTGCGAAAAAAAACCATCGTCGAAGCAGCGGCCTCATTGTCTAAGAGGCCGTGCTACGAGTCTCTTCGCCTTATAACACGTAGCTCGCCGACATCTTTGAAAAACTTCTGGACTTCGTTGTTTTCAAATAGCGGGTTGTGGCCTAGAAATAGTGCTGGGCGTAATGGGATATGGTGTTTGTATGCTAAAGCAAAGTGTTTTTTCCTCTCCGCCTCCATCTCTCGACACTCCAACAAGACGTGAAGGACAGAGAGCGTCACATTGCATTTGCTGCACGTGGGAGGTTCCCCACCACTCAAAAGGTACGAGTGAGTTTCGTATGTGTGGCCTATTCTATGTCGACAGGGGGTGGCTTGCTTACAGCGGTTTGTTGCATTTTGTAGCACCTTTCCTAAACGTGGCCTAATTATATCGAGCTTATTGGATTATTCGGAAACCCACATATGCTGCCAGTATGTACGCAGGCACTTGCGGATATACGGCTTCATATCGGAGGCCACGACGGACATGGACACATCACGAGGATTCGGCTCAACCGACGTAGCAAGTCGGTCAGCCAGAACATTGCCTGCTATCTCACGGTGACCCGGAACCCGGCAAATCACTACTTCCTGCTTGGACGCATACATGTCACACAAGATGTGGTACAGCGTAACCATTGCGGAGTTCCGATGTCTCCTGAGAGACATCAGAGCTTTCACAACGCTGAATCTGTATATATAATTGATTTTGGCATTTTTGTGTCCTTAATATGTTTCACTGCTGACAGCAACGCATATGCTTCCCCAGTAAATATGCTTGTTTGCGGATGTAGGACGTTGGCCTCTGAAAAAGACGGCCCAACCGCAGCGTATGAAACACCAGAAGAAGACTTGGACGCATCGCTTTGAAGCTCGGGGCAAGCATATTTGTGTTGTAGTTCTAAGACTTGCATTTTAATTTGTGAGGGCGGAGCATGTTTCGTAACGTATAGAAAGATAAATCTGTGGATAACTTGCCACTTCCATGGTGGGAAGTGTGCAGGTGGTGGCATTATGTTATGTTCGAGGATTTCGACGCCCATTTCCTCCGCACATCCCTCACACGCAGCAAGAAAGGTACTCTCAGTGTAGGACGGTTGCGGAAGAGTTGCGAGCTGGATAGATCGTTGATAACAGGATATACGGGGTGTTCATTGTTTGCATTCACTCTAATATGATACATTAAAGCCAGGTATGCTCTCTGCAGGTGAAGCGACCATTCGTCTGATTCCACGTACAGGCTTTCCACGGGGCTTGTCCTGAAAGCCCCTGTGGCAAGCCGAATGCCTAAGTGATGGACAGGGTCCAAGATTTCAAGAGCACTTGGAGAAGCAGATTGATAAACTATGGACCCATAGTCCAGGCGTGACCGTACGAGGCTCTTGTACAAATTCAAGGGCCATTTTGTATCACTGCCCCATGTGGTATGTGACAGCAGCTTTAGAATGTTCATTGCGTTTAAGCACTTGCTCTTTAGATATTTAATGTGCGGGACAAAAGTTAATTTCTTGTCTAATATTAAACCAAGAAATTTATGTTCCATTCTTACAGGTATACGGTGACCCTGCAAGTCAATATCAGGATCAGGGTAAAGGCCCCTCTTTCTGGAGAAGAGAGCTCTTTTGTGCGTTTAAGCTAAAGCCATTTTCTTCTGCCCATCTGCACACTCGGTTCAGACCGAGCTCAATCTGCCGTTCACATGTTGCAAGGTTGCACGATTTAAATCCAATTTGTATGTCGTCGACATAAGTACAATAGAATATGTTTCGCGGGATGCACAAGTGCAGAGTTCATTTTTATAGTAAAAAGAGTACAACTAAGGACCCCTCCCTGTGGCACTCCTGTTTCTTGGACAAATGATTGGAATAAAACGTTGCCAACACGAGCACGGAATGTTCGATTGGACAGATAACTTCCTATTACGTTTAGCATATTTCCACGCATACCCAAGTGTGACAGGTCTCTTAGTATGCCAAATCGCCATGTGGTATCGTAGGCTTTTTCCATATAGAGGAATACAGACAGAAAGAATTGTCTGTAGACAAAAGCCTCGCGAATCTCCGCCTCTATGCGTATGAGGTGGTCTGTGGTGGAGCGACCCTCTCGGAACCCACACTGGTACGGCTCCATATGATTATGAGATTCGAGAAAATGTATTAGACGGCGGTTTATCATCTTCTCGAATACTTTGCATATGCAGCTTGTTAGCGCTATGGGCCGGTAACTTGATACAGACGATGGGTCCTTGTCCTGCTTCAGGATAGGGATCACTATGGCCTCTTTCCAAGCAGTCAGGATCTCGCCAGATGTCCATGTAGAGTTGTACAGGCAGAGAAGAGTTTTCTTGGTCTTAGTGGGCAGGTTCTTCAATATTTCATACAGTATGCTGTCAGAGCCTGGAACAGATTTGTTACGACTGGTGAGCGCTGCACGCAGCTCAACTAGAGAGAAAAGTAGGTTGTATGGCTCGTTTCCAGTGCTTTTGCGTTCTAATTTTTGTTTTTCTATTGCTGCTTTATGTCTTATAAATGCAGGAGAATAGTGCGGCGAACTGGACACATGTTCGAAATGTGCCCCTAAGAAGTTCGCTTGGTCCTCCAAGCCATCTTCCTGAGTGTTCACCAAAGGAAGTGAATATGTTGGTCGTCCTCGTACCCTATTAACCCTATTCCAAACCTCACCCTCGTCCTTATATGTGTTGATACTGGATACAAGGTTCTGCCAACTCTCACTTCTCGCCTGTGAGCGTGTTCTCCTGCCCTGCGACATAATTTTCTTGAAATTGTCAAGGTTTACGGCAGTAGGAGAACCGCGAAGTCTCCACGCTCTATTCTGTTGCCTACGCGCGTTTCGACATTCTTCGTTCCACCACGGAACACAACGCCTACCGGGTAGTCCACCTGATTGAGGAATGCACTTAGTGGCAGCGTCAATTATGAACTTAGTGAAGTACTCAACGGCCCTATCAATTGATAAAGAAGGCATCTCCACCCAGGAGATATTAAGAGTAAGGGTTTGGAACTTTCCCGAATCTGCTGCATCCACTTTCCACCAAGAAGCTTGTGGCGGGGAGTCATTTTGTTTTGGCGTTTTCAACAGTATGGGGAAGTGAGCACTCCCGTAAGGGTTTTTAATAACATCCCAATGAAGCTCTGACGCTATAGACGGGGAAGCGATACTCAAGTCGATAGAGGAATATGTTCTGTTCGCAAGCTTATAGTAGGTGGGCTCCTTTTAAATGCGAAGCAATTCTTAGTGAACTTCGGTGACTTTGAGCGTATCTATCTATCTAGCCGCCTACGATTTTGTGCTCTCGTGGCCGTTTCGCTAATGGGATGTTTACGGAAATTGGTATGCCATAACATGACTACATGGCGAACATAAATGACAGGTCATAGCATGAAAATCATGACATGAATGTCATGAGCGGCATGATTTACATGCCAGCGTCTTGGTGCTCTCCTGGACGTTACGCTAATGGGATGTATGCGAAAATTGGTATGGCACAACATGACTGCCCGAACAACATAAATGGCAGGTCATAACACGAAAATCATGATATGCATGTCATGAGTGGCATGATTTACATGCCGCGGTCTTAGTGCTCTCCTGGCCGTTTCGCTAATGGGATGTATGCGAAAATTGGTATGGCACAACGTGACTGCCTGACGAACGTAAATGACAGGTCATAACATAAAAATCATGACATTCATGTCATGAGCACCATGATTTACATGCCCCGGTCTTGGTGCTCTCCTGGCCGTTTCGCTAATGGGATGTATGCGAAAATTGGTATCGCACAACATGACTGCCTGACGAACATAAATGGCAGATCATAACAAGAAAATCATGATATGCATGTCATGAGTGGCATGATTTACATGCCACGGTCTTAGTGCTCTCCTGGCCGTTTCGATAATGGGATGTATGCGGAAATTGCTATGGCACAACACGACTGCATGAAGAACGTAAATGACAGGCCATAACATCAGAATCATGATATGCGTGTATGACCGGCATTGTTTACATGCCACACTCTTGATGCTCTTGCGGCCGTTTCGTTAATTTCATATGTACCAAACTCGGTATAGCGAGAAAACAATGCAAATCCATTTTACATTCCTGATGTATGCTTCGCATTTCCTTGATTCCCACATGCACGTGGGATCTGCCAATTTTTTTATTTAGGAGACACACACCTGAAGAAAAAAGAAACTGTTCGATAATACGACCTCGCGCATCAATGCGCGTGTCGCCCCACACGTTATTGTGCGCAATCAGATGGCAAACAACAAGATAGGGTTCTGGTAGTTGATCTATAAGTGACTGCAACTCATGTTTCTGCAAGTTAAAGTGTGGGGGAATGTAAAGGGAACAAATCGTGATAAGCTTGTTAAGAACAAACAGCTCGAATTCCCACAGCTCCGAGTTCGGTTTGCAGGTGTAAATGCTGACATGCTATGCTCTTATGAACGATTACAGCGACACCGCTTGATGACGCGGTAGCATCGTCGCGGTCCTTACAATATATAACATATTGACGGAGAAAGTTTGTATGTTGAGGTTTGAGGTGCATTTCCTGGACACACAGCACTTTTGCATTATGTTCGTGTAGGAGTTACTGCATATCATCGAGGTTTCTAAGAAGACCTCTGACATTTTACTGTATTATTTGTGTATCCATGTTACAAATCTGTTTATGCTGTGTGTACAGGAAAGAAAATGCTGCTTTAGATTACAGAGCCCTTGCCAGGCCCTGTAATTGGGGTTTTTCCCTTTCTAGAGCGGTCGAGGGCTCCCGCCGCTCCTTCGGCGCTAGCTGCGCCGTCGGACTGTGTGTTGCGTCTATTGCCTCTTGCGAGGCGCCAGACACGCTCTCTTGAGAGCGACTCTTGCGCAAGGGCCCAGCGTCGGAACACCGGCCCTTGGCTCTCAGCACCTTTGGTGCCGGACATGTTTGCATTGTGTCCTGGCAGGCACTGGGAGCACTAGCCCGCTGTTGTTATGCACAAGAGACCTCGTCTGGTGAGGCGAGGTTTTGAGACCCGACGTCAATTGAGTCGCCGGTCTCTGAGGATGAGTGGATGCAGCAGCTTTGCCTGCTGCCTCCACAGGGGAGGGGGGCGCCACAGCCAGCGGCCTGCTGACTGCAGGCCTGGCAAGTGGTGGGGGTAGGTGCGGCGCTGCCCCCTGACGCGCCGCATCAGCATAAGTTCCGTGGAATGGAGAGCACCTCCTTCGCGCTTCTTTAAACGACATATTTTCGCGGACCTTAAGGCTAATAATGTCCTTCTCTTTTCGCCACTGAGGGCATGATCTGGAATAGGCGGGATGTGCGCCGCTGCAGTTAATGCAGTGAGGCGCTTCTTCACATGTGTCGGAGACATGATCTCGGCCTCCACATTTTGCGCAGGTAGGTCGTCCACGGCAGCTCTGACAGCCATGGCCGAAACGCTGACATTGGAAACATCGACGTGGGTTGGGGATGAATGGCCTGACAGATATTTTTGTGTACCCGGTCTCAATGGTCTCTGGAAGGTCGCTCGAGGCAACTCTTAATATTAAGTGCTTTGTCGGTATTCCCTTGTTGTCCCTTTTGATAACTATTCTTTGTACATGGGTTACATTTTGGTTCTGCCATCCTTCGAGATGCTCAGCCTCTGTCAGGTCAAGAAGATCCATGTCAGAGACAACTTCACGCACTGAATTCATAGATCTATGAGGTGTCACAGTAATTGGGATATCACCAAAGCTGACAAGACCATTCAACTTTCCGAACTGATGTTTGTCAATTACTTCCAAAAGCAGGTCACCACTAGCCATTTTGGTTACCTTATAGCCAGTACCTAGGGTATTCGTTAGAGTTTTAGACACTACAATCGAGGACACTGTTTAAGCTTGCTTATCAGTTTTTTTCACTATGGACAACATGATATCGGGGAAACGTCTCTTTCGATCTGTTAAACATGGCTATTTCTTCGGTGCGTGTGCGCTTTGACGCTACACGATCAGTTACGACGGGGAAAGCAGCTCTATGCATATCATGAATTTTTATTTCAGCAGCAATGGCGGCCGCCCACCACGGAGCCCAACAAGGGGACGCCACAAGATTCGGAATACCGGAAGCTGCAAACGCCAGCCGTACATTCCTGCTATAACCCAATGCGCCTAGGCCAAGGTAGGCTATTTGCACAGGGTTAACCCAAGCCGCCTATGGAAAATTAGGAAGTGACAGAAAAGAGGAGATGACAGGACAACCTAAAAGGGAGATAGGAAAGATAAAAGTTCGGAGAGGGGGATAGGAAAAGGCGACCAGCCGGTTTCCCCTGGGTGGGTCAGCCCATGGGTGCCGTCTACGTGAAGCTGGGACCAAAGGGGCGTGTTGCCTCTGCCGGGGGGCCTTAAAGGTCCAACCACCCGGTGTCGGCTCAACCCCCAGGATCTCCTTTTCCCCGGACACGGCTGAGCCGCGCACGGCAACACGTGGGAGGGGGTAGAAACCCGCCCGTTGGCTCGGGTCCGTGGTGTCGACACACACCAAACGCCTGCAGAGCAGACGCCCCTGCGGGGGCTGCGGCTGTCGTGCTGAACGTGGTGTCGATATTTGTTTCCGTCCGGACGATTTCTGGGTGCGCTACATCTCGGTGTATGTTTAGCGTTGTGCTCATTAGCTCCAGTGGACCTTCTTGAGCCAGTGTGAGGTGCGGTGTGCGATAGACTGAGAAAGCAGCAGCCGGCAGCGTCGACACCTAGGAGATCCTTTGTTGACGTCCATTCGCCGAGGGACGTGAGTCGTCGCGACACTGTCTTTCAGTGTCTACGCGGGTCAGTGAGAAGCAGTGCCGGAATGCTTTCTACGTTCAGTGATGTGTGTTCCTAGGAAATGTCTTCTCGTTCGCACACACCGAGGGTAGGCACATTGCTTCTCGACCTACGGACGAACGACGCGGCTCGGCACAGCGCCTCAAGACCGTCGGACGACGCAAACTGGAATCAGCATGTTTCTTAACTAAGGCAGGTGGCTGTGAATGCTGCGCCTTATAGCTTATCATTGTCGTGTGCGCTCTTTACAGCAAAGGAAATCGAGTAGCGTGGTGCAGAGTGCGGTGCCAGTAGCGTTAAATTGGCGTGTTCACGATGTCTGTGCAGAGCTTAGTCGCAACAATTGCGAAGTGCTGGTCCGCCCGCGCTATCGTGCGCGAATATTCAATGAAAGGGTGCATAAAATTGTCGCCACGAACCTGATCGTTTTGCTTTTTATACGTGTAAGTACATGACTCGCGAAACGTGCCTATTGCTGTGGTTATCGCTGATGGATGCAAGCGTTTGCGCATTTACTGCCATTTTAGGGCTGCAAACAACTGCGATCCAAACTCATTATGCAGGTATAAAGATGTGTTAGCTGCTATTAAAAAGGACAAAACTGAGGAAGTTCGAACACATGACAGTAGCAATAGGAATAAATTGTAACAGCTGATATGATATGTGAATCTGTAAGCAGCAAAAGAGCATGACGAAGCTTTTTTTAAGGCAGTTTTTATAGCTGGCCAGCTCGGGAGCCATGCATCGTTTTGCGAAGATAGCGTTCGCTACCGCCTACCTCTGTAATTCTTCACATTTGTCACTGATAGAAATGAAAGATATTGAATATCTGTCAATGAACGTTTCTCCGAAATAAATTTTCCCTGAATTTCTTTGCTTCACGAAAGCAAGACGAATGGAATTATAGCAACAAAAAGCTGAGCTAGTCTGTATGAATTCATGACTAAGTAAGGAAGGCGAACATTGACCATGTGAAGTAGACAACACAAATGCTGACGAAAAAAAAAAAGGTGGCACAACACTTAACCGCACATGCCTTTCCATTAAACTTTCCAGAACTTTGAAAAACTGCAATCTGCATCTCGGCCTATCTGGAAGGAGTCAAGTGTTTGAAAATAGCTTCTGGATGATAAGTCAGTGGGTTCATTCAGAAACTATTTGGAAGCATTTGGATCACTTAAGGAAGGGCCTGCTGTAGACTGCAGTTTTTTCAAAGTGCTGGCATTTTGTAATGTGAGGCATCTGCAGATAATTTTTGTGCTGTCCTTTTCGTTAGTGTTTGTGTTGTCTAGCTCTCGTGCATCCATGCTTGCTTGCCTTGCCTTATTTCATTATGGATTCATCCGACTATTTCAGGCTTACTGTTATAATTCCATTCGTCATCCTTTCATGAAGCAACCAACTTTAATACAGGGAAAATTTATTTCGGAGAAACTTTCATTGGCATATATTCATTATATTTCATTCCAATCTGTGACAAATCGGAAGAATTACAGAGGTATGGGGTAGTGAATGCTATCTTCACTTAATACATAGCTCTTGAGCTGGCTAGCTATCGAAAACTCCCTCAAAAAAAACTTTAGTTTTATGTTATTGCTGTTTGCAGGTTTACATATGTCGGCTGTTGCAATTAATTGCTATTACTACTCTCATGTGTTCGAACTTCCTGTGTTTCGCCCTTTTTAATGGTAGCTAACATACTTATACCTGCATAATCAGTTTGGAATGCAGTTGTTTGCATCACTAAAATCAGAGTATTTAGGGTGCTGCTAGCATGTGATGAATGCACAAAAACCTGCACATGTCAATGAGAAGTGTGTAAAGGGAAAATTGGGCTAAAGTATGCAATTATCTGCATTCGTTAATGTGTTTATCGGTGAAGACAGGTTTTACGGCCAAGGAATGTTGACAAAGACATCTCACAATTTAAATTAGGTGCGGATGTAACTGAGCCCTCTTTTTCTAACATTTTTTTTGTTTGTAGCCTGCATTAGGCACTACTTGGAGTGAGCTGTTTGCTACATTACTTAAGAAGTGTCACTGATATTGGAACTGGTAGAACATTTCTCATTCTGTCAACAGAGTGAAGTGCCTAATATTGTTTCAAATACCTGGTGGTTCTACACTCGACGTGAAGAATCTTTTGTTAAGTGATACATGTGCATGCTTGTTCATAGTTCATACCATGTGGCATATGTGAAAGTATTCACTAATGGGGAAACATTTGGGCAGTCTGGTAGCCGTCTATACGGTGTGTGTACATAAACACTGTTGGAATATGAGCATTGACATTGCCTTGTTTGTAGTTGCTTCCCAACGTATAGCATGCTTTTTCCATTCTTCCTGTGCAGGTCTCTCGTTTTAGTATGTGTGTTGACCAATCGGTGAAAGAAAGCATACTAAATGTTTTTCTAGGTGCACTGTGCAGATGTGCAGTTGAGATTTGTGTGTGGGTGTGATGTTGCCTGGTTGCTGATTGATAGCTGTATTTGATGGCTTGATAACTCTTGGTAGCTTCAGTGTTACTGTATGAAAGCATGGTTCCCTTAATGTCAGGAACATTCCTGTATATTCCTATCACGTTTTCATTGCAGATAATACTGTTGTGATTCATGAGATCACTGATCTCTTACGGTGCTTATGATTACAAAGCGTTGAATAGGTAGGGTCCTGTAAGCGGCAATGTCAGTGACTTCAAACATGCTATGAAGGAACAAACAATGATGTACCCTGTCCCAAGCCTCGCACACGGACTGTAGTTCACCAGGTGCCAGTGGCAGTAGGGGCAGCGCCTGCAGCTGACATTGCAGTGCCGGAGGGCCTTTTTAGAGTAGTTGATGGCCAGGTGACAATACATACAACTTATCGAGCTTATAGTTTCACGCAAAAAGCTCAGATTTTTCTGTTATTGAGAGATAAGTACTATTAATTTTCATTTCTTTTAGTTTGATGAAACATGTAGAAATAATCTTTTGTGAATGGCTGGGAGTTGTTTTTGCGCATGTCTAGATAGGTGAAAATTTAGTTCACATAACTATCATCCCTGTGGAGTAGTAAATGTAACGAAAATGTAGTCTTTATCAATGGAAGCCCTTGCATCAGGGTTGATGCCAACATTTGTCTCCTGGGGCCACTTGATGACAGCAGTCCTTTAATTTGGGGCAGTGCTGCTGATGTAGCAGAGTAATGAATTCCTGTTATATAAATGGCGGATGGCAGAGGAGCTGGTTTGCACACATAAAAATCCTCCTAAAGTTCACTTTTGTGTGTGTATTTCTGTGTTTTACTTTGCTGCTGATTGTTTTACACCTATGGGCAGCGAAGGTTTGCATTATAATTCTTGTCGACTCACCTTTGAGTGCATCTGTGTGGCTGTATTGTTCAAAAAGAGTTAATACTTTCATAAATATTTTCTTGCAGGTCAAAATTGGGCATGAAGGACAACACCGATGGAAAATGTTGCCTTGAAGCACGGTACTTCTGGCCCGCTGCTGAAGCTGCCAATCGCAGCTTGACAGGCCAGGCGTGCCGCAGCCTTTCTGCAGGCATTGAAAAACTTCCAGCAACACCAGAAAAGGTGGATATGGTTAAAAGTAAGTGAATCATGCTCCAGACGTTCAATCTGCGCATTGCTACACATACTGATTGCAGCGCACATCCTGTTTAGTTGGGATGTCAGTTTACTAAAATGAAAAAAACGATAGTGTCACTTCAGACAGTACAGTGATTGTTCTTTTCAAGTACTGTTCCTTTTTGGCTTGAAGCGGCTCTTTTAATATTTTGCAGGTTGCCTGGAGAAATATGTGGAACTTCAACCACGTGAAGGTCCGCCAAAGGATATCCGCATTGCCGCCGTCAGGCGGTACTTACGGAGCTTTTTCACCGACGCTGCACAGCAAAAAGAGTACGGGTGACTCAAAAAAAAAGAATGTCTGAAGACAAAATAAATTAATTTTATTAGCCAAGTTATCCGCTGCTTTTTTGTAAGAAAGGCACTGAAATGCCTGCTTGGCCTTTTAACATATTTAGAACAAAATGTGTGGGCCTTATATCTTCCTTGTGCTTGATTTATGTGGTTTATTTCAGCCATCAATGTAAGTTTGCTAATGTACCTGCATGAGCAAAAGTAGAATTCCTAATTATGTCCATCCAAGAAGCCCGTGGCTCTCTGCCTCTACTGCTGGCCAGCCACCCAGCATGCCCGCTATGACCAACCTTGCACGTCTGCCACCCAGCATACCCGTCTGCCACCCATCTCACCCGTCACCCACCACCCACCCATCTTGCCCAACACACCCAACACCCGGCATCACCCAGCACCACCCACTACATTAATCCACTATAGTGTTTTCCAGCATGCCCAACATCTGTTTTTTTCCGACAGGGGTGCACATTTCGGGTGCTGCTAACATGTGATGAATGCAGAAAAATCTGCACATGTCAATGAGTGTAAAGGGAAAATTGGGCTAAAGTATGCAATTATCGGCATTCGTTAATGTATTTATCGGTGAAGTCAGGTTTTACAGCCATGGAATGTTGACAAAGACATCTCAAAATTTAAATTAGGTGCGAATGTAACAGGGCCCTCTTTTTCTAACATTTTTTGTTTGTAGCCTGCATTAGGCACTACTTGGAGTGAGGTGTTTGTTAAATTACTTTAGAAGTGTCACTTTAGAAGTGTCACTGGTAGTACATTTCTGATTATGTCAACAGAGTGAAGTGCCTAATATTGTTTCAAATATCTGGTGGTTCTACACTCGAAGTGAAGTATCTTTTGTTAAGTGATACATGTGCCCGCTTAGGCACTACCTGGAGTGAGCTGTTTGTTAATTTACTTTAGAAGTGCCACTTATATTGGAACTGGTGGTACATTTCTGATTCTGTCAACAGAGTGAAGTGCCTAATATTGTTTCAAATATCTGGTGGTTCTACACTCGAAGTGAAGTATCTTTTGTTAAGTGATACATGTGCCCGCTTGTTCATAGTTCATACCATGTGGCATATGGTAAAGCATTCACTAACGGGGGAAATTTTGGGCTGTCTGGTAGCCGTCTGTACGGCATGTGTACATAAACACAGTTGGATATGAGCATTGACATTGCTTGTTTGTAGTTGCTTCCCAACCTAGAGCATGCTTTTTCCATTCTTCCTGTGTAGATCTCTTGATTTATTATGTGTGTTGACCAATTGCTGAAAGAAAGCATACTAAATGTTTTTCTAGGTGCACTGTGCAGATGTGAGATTTGTGTGTTGGTGTGATGTTGCCTGGTAGCTCATTTATAGCTGTATTTGATGGCTCGATAACTCTTGGTAGCTTCAGTATATAAGGTGGACAAGTGTTACTTAATGAAAGCATGGTTCGCTTAATGTCAGGAACATTTCTGCATACTCCTGTCACGTTTTTATCGCAGAGAATACTGTTGCGATTCATGAGATGACTGATCTCTTACGGTGCTTGTGATTACAGAGCGTTGATTAGGTGGGGTCCTGTAAGCAGCAATGTCAGTGACTTCAAACATGCTCTGAAGGAACAAACAATGATGTACCCTGTCCCAGGCCACGCACGGACTGTAGTTCACCTGGTGCCAGTGGCAGTGGTTGCAGCACCTGCAGCTGACTTTGCAGTGCCGGAGGATCTCTTTAGAGTAGTTGATGGCCAGGTGACAATACATACAACTTATCGAGCTTATAGTTTCATGCGAAAAGCTCAGATTTTTCTGTTATTGAGAGATAAGTACCATTAATTTCAATTTCTTTTAGTTTGATGAAACATGGAGAAATAATCATTTGTGAATGGTTAGGGAGTTCTTTGTGCGCATGTCTACATAGGTGAAAATTTAGTTAATATTACTATCATCTATATGTAGTAGTAAATATAACGAAAATGTAGTACTTATCAATGGAAGTCCTTGCATCAGGGTTGATGCCAAGATTTGTCTCCTGGGGCCACTGGATGAGAGCAGTCCTTTAATTTGGGGCAGTGCTGCTGATGTAGCAGAGTAACGAATTCCTGTTATATAAGTGGCAGAAGGCAGAGGAGCTAGTTTGCACACATAAAAATCCTCCTGAAATTTACTTTGGTTTGTGCATTCCTGTGTTTTACTTTGCTGCTGATTGTTTTACACCTATGGGCAGCGAAGGTTTGCATTATAATTCTTGTCGACTCACCTTTGAGTGCATCTGTGTGGCCGTATTGTTCAAGAAGACTTAATACTTTCATAAATATTTTCGTGCAGGTCAAAATTGGGCATGAAGGACAACACCGATGGAAAATGTTGCCTTGAAGCACGGTACTTCTGGCCCGCTGCTGAAGCTGCCAATCGCAGCTTGACGGGCCAGGCGTGCCGCCGCCTTTCTACAGGCATTGAAAAACTTCCAGCAACACCAGAAAAGGTGGATATGGTTAAAAGTAAGTGAATCATGCTGCACACATTCAACCTGCGGATTGCTACACGTACTCATTGCAGCGCACATGCTGTGTAGTTGGGATGTTAGTTTACTAATATGAAAAAAAACTATAGTATCACTTCAGACAGTACAGTGATTGTTCTCAAGTGCTGTTCCTTTTTGGCTTGATGTGGCGCTTTTAATATTTTGCAGGTTGCCTGGAGAAATATGTAGAACTTCATCCACGTGAAGGTCCGCCAAACGATATCCGCATTGCCACCGTAAGGCGGTACTTACGGAGCTTTTTCACCGAAGCAGCACAGCAAAGAGAGTCCGGGTGACTCAAAAAAAGAATGTCTGAAGGCAAAATAAATTAATATTATTAGCCACATTATCCGCTGCTTTTTGTAAGAAAGGCGCTGAAATGCCTGCTTGGCCTTTTAACATATTTAGAAGAAAATTTGTGGGCCACAATGTCTTCCTTGTGCTTGATTTATGTGGTTTATTTCAGCCATCAATGTAAGTTTGCTAATGTACCTGCATGAGCAAAAGTAGAATTCCTAATTATGCCCATCCAAGAAGCCCGTGGCTCTCTGCCTCTACCGCTGGCCAGCCACCCAGCTTGCCCGCTACGACCCAGCTTGCCCGTCTGCCACCCAGCTTGCCCATCACCCACCATCCACCCATCTTGCCCAACCCACCCAACACCCGGCATCACCCAGCACCACCCATTACATTATTCCACTATAGCTTTTTCCAGCATGCCCAACATCTTTTTTTTTTCCGACAGGGTATCGCCTCAATGGATGACAGAAGTGGGAATAACCCTTTAGCGCCGACACTATGACCAAGGTCAGCTCTGGGACGTGAAAAACACACTTGTGGTTGAGGCTGAGTCCTGCATCAGAGAGCCGTTTCAAAACAGCACGCAAATGCTCCAAATGATCCTCTCGGGAGCGTCCGTACACGATTACACAGTCAATATAAAATAAGACGCATTTGCACCCTTTTCAGATGAAAGCGGCAAAGAGACGTCTAGGCATAAGCAAAAATCAGCTGTATGCATTACGAGACAGGCAAGGCAATGTGACCACGAATAGGGATGAGATAGTGATAACAGCCGAAGAGTTTTACAGAGATTTCTACAGCAGTCGCGATAACCAGAATAGTGAACGGGGAAGCAGTTTAGAAGAGGCTCACATTCCACCAGCACTGACAGAGGAAGTAGTGAAACCCTTGAAAGATGCAAGCGGGAAAGGCAACCGGTGAGGATCAGATAACAGGAGATCTGTTAAAGGATAGTGGGCAGATTTTACTGGAAAAACTGGCAAGTCTGTATATGCAATGCCTAATGACTGCGAGCATACCGGAATCTTGGAAGAATGCACCGCCACGGTGGTCTAGTGGCTAAGATGCTCGGCTGCTGATCCGAGGGTCGCGGGTCGAATCCCGGCTGCGGCGGCTGCATTTCGATGGAGGCGAAATGTTGAGGCCCGTGTGCTGTGCGATGTCAGTTCACGTTAAAGAACCCCAGGTGGTCAAAATTTCCGGAACGCTCCACTAGGGCATATTTCATAATCAGAGCTGGTTTTGGGACGTTAAACCCCACATAACAACAATCTTAGAAGAATGCGATCATCCTAATCCACAAGAAAGCCGGCACAAAGGACCTAAAAATTACAGGCCGACTAGCTTACTGTCAGTCGTCCACAAGGTGTTTAAGATATTTACCAAGGTAATCGCTAACAGAATTTGTGCCACCTTAGATTTCAGTCAACGTAAGGAACAAGCAGGGTTTCATAAAGGCTACTCAACAATAGACCTTGTTCACGCTATCAATAAGGTGATAGAGAAATGCGCGGAGTATAAATAAGGAACACCTATATATTACTTTCATAGATTACGAGAAAGCATTTGACTCGGTCGATACCTCAGCAGTCATGCGGGCATTGCGGAATCAAGGCGCACACGAGCACTATGTAAGACTACTGGAAGACATCTACAATGGCTCCACAGTCACCATAGTCCTCGATAAGGAGAGCAGCAAAATACCTATAAGGAAGGGCGTAAGACGATGGGACACAATCTCTCCAATGTTATTCACAGCATGTTTTACAAGAAGTATTTCAAAGACTGGATTGGGAACAGGTGGGTGTAAGGGTTAATGGGGAATACCTCAGTAACCTTAGATTTGCTGACGATTTAGCCTTGCTAAGTAAGTCGGGAGATGAACTACAAAGCACGATTACTGACCAAAACAGGTAAAGTTAGAACAGTGGGCCTGAAAATTAATATGCAGAAAAGTATTATTCAGTAGCCTTGGGCAAGCACAGCGATTTGAGATAGCTGGCCAGGCATTGGATGTAGTAAGTGAATGTCTACTTAGGCCAGGTAGTGACCTCTGATCCGGTTCATGAGGCTGAGATAATTAGGAGGATTAGTTCATTATTAAGTAATGTGGATGCAATATTGTTTCATGTATAGAAACTCAAGGTGGTTGATTGGCACACGCCTTCAGTTTTAGCACAGGGGATCTTAGAGTGAGCAGAACGTTGTGTCAAGCAACAGAGTACATGGTAATAGTGAAAGGGAAAAATTTCGTTATGTCTACAGTTTACTTAAAGCTGTTCACCTTTGTGGTCAGCATATCTCTAATGTGTGGCCATTCGCAGACTATGTTTTCGTTTACCAACTTTGAGTCATACATTCTGTTCACTATTGTGTTCCCTACTCTGCCGCCATGATATGACTTTATCGAATAAAGTAGGTACAAAGGAGAAGTTCCGACCTGTCAACCATGGCGATGAACTCAGCAGTGCCAGAGCATCCCTCAAATCCTGGTTCTCCAAGCTCCAAAGCAAAAGTAAGAGCTTTGCTCACAGAGGCGCTGAAAGTTTGCGCTGAAAGCTTGGGGCAAGCATTATAGAAACTGCATTACATGCATAGACATTTATTGGCTTGAAAAACAACTGCACACGTCACAAAATCATGTTGTTCAATCATTGTAGGCAGATCTTACCTGCTTGTAGTACTCCACATGTGCACGGGAGGGCTTGCTGCCTGCTCGGAGACCCCCTCTTCCTTGGAGGTCATTAATGGAGCCCTAGGACACCAAATGAGCATGCGATTTTTATCGCTTATTCTAGAACTGCGGCATGCGGAGATGCCGCAACCAGAGTGGGAGCGCCGCATGTAAAGTGCTTATAGTTCTATTTCGGCGAGGCACTCACCTTGGGTGTCACGAATTACCGCCGGAGAAGATCTCGGAGGGTTGTACTACCGAGAGTGGGAGAGGGAGTGAGAGACGCCTGACGACAGTAGCGTTTTGTCACAGCAAACTCAAACTTTTATAAACAACGCACAGCAAACCCACAAAAATGAACAAAACAAAATGATCAGAATATATACAAGCCGGAAAACTAACACAAAAAATCCTCAATTCAACTAACAGTACTTCAAGTCTCAGTTCGGCGCTGAGCTCAGTCCTGAATCTGGCCACATTGGCTTCACCGGCGCTGTCGCGAATAACACGAGGAAAGTTCTTACGTTGCGGGCGCGGTCCCCACTCGTCGTCACCAAGTCCGCTGCCGGTGTAGAGACTGGTCGGGCGGAAGTCGTCGCTGTCCTTTACGACGGCTAGAAGAGACCGCTTGCTTCCGAAGCCGTCGCCCCGTCTCCACTGATGACGTGGCCTGACCAAGGGTTAGGCCTAGCCGCCAGGCTAAGTACGAGTACGGTCCCCCGCTCGCAGTGGTGACGCGTCGCGCTGGTGAATTTCTGCTGGCCGACCTTCGAAGGGGGAGTGTTGGCGGCACGTCCGGAACCCTCGGCTGCAGCACCTCCGGGAGCCTCGCTCGAATCTTGGCCGAGGTCTACAGCTACGCCCCGGAGTACCAGCGTCTCGGGCTCCCGAGCTGAACGCCCGCCGTTCCCGTCGACAGAGCGAAGCTGCCGATGCGTCCTTCTTCGGCCGTAGCCAAGCAGACAATCCCCTTGCTCAGCGCTGCTGCGCCCTTTTCATGCCTCGTTTCACGCGCCACGAGCGCACGTGCTGCTTCATCGGCGGACGGCCTTCGCCGTCGTCGTCGTCTGCTCTGCGCCGCCTCCCTTTGACTCATGACATGGGCCCATCTTTTAAGGAGTTTTTTCCCTGAAAAAACTCCCACTGCCGATCCTTTGCGGGTGGTGACTGTGACTCGGCTGTGGCATGGGTGCTGCTTATGTCGACATAGTATGTACCTCACTACACACTTGTTTTCGCACTTCACACGACACGTTACCCCGCACAACACTTCACCACACATAACACTAATACATCGTCACTGCCCACAATGTTCACCTTTCACGATAGTCATCAATGTTCACCAAGTTCACTTGCGGTCTACTAAACATTACTCCCATTCGCTATCAACACACCTATATACATGGATATACAAAGTCATCACTGCAGCACCTTTCTATACAGCCCTGTAGCCCTTCTTTCTATCTCCGAATCATCGACTAATAATACTAATACATATTTACCACCACCACCTTGTCGGCCCTACCTACTTTTTTACAGTTCCCCTTTACACCTCTAAAATTCTCCAAGGGCTTGATCTATGCCCTACATCTAATACACTAAGTCCCTACCAATACACAACTAAACCAAACTATAGGCTGCATCACAGTAGCACTCTGCTCTGCAGACATATCACATCACTATCATGCACACACACCTGTACATTAACAGCACTCTTTGCTGTTACCATTTTCGCCTCGTGGCTACCAACATACGTTTTTCCTATGGCGCTCTCTATGCGAACTTCCTCATTACTCTATTAACCTTTGCTATTTTGCTTTCTCCCCTACCTCTGTACACAAGCTTGGCAACCGCTACATTCTCTCTCCCATCAGCTAGTTAGACACGCTGTCTACTCTCATTTCTCTATGTCCATTCAAATGTCTCCACGTTCCTATTCATTGTCCTTTAAATCCTAAATGCTCTGCCAAGTTCTTTCTCTTCCCTAACAACTAAACAGTACTTGCTATAATTGCTCTGATCTATTTTTCCCGTCCGTATGTCTTTGTCCTTAGTCCTGTCCCTGTTCATTTCCATCAAAAGCTATCCTATCATAAAACCATAATCTTTTCTTCAGAGGCCACAAAAGAATCTTTCCGCTTTAACTCTAGGCTTTCTCCCAGTCGGCAGCTCGCGCCACTCTCTTGCGCGCCTCCTCGCATGTGCTCGTCGCCTCAAACGCTCGCCACGGCGGCGGCGTTTGTTAGCATTGCCAACCCTTCTCCGGCGTTTCTTTGCTACCTTGCCTCGCGGACGCCTGGTGCGGCCGCCGCGTTTGTCCTCTTTCAAAGTCGAACGCCTCATCCCACTACCTTCTCTCTCGCGTCTTTTTACCGCACGTGCTCGCGAACCCCTTGTACGGGTGCAGCGTTTGTGCTCTTTCAGCCTCACTCGCCCCTTCCATACTCTCTCCCACTGTCGCGATCGCGGTCCCCTGCGCTTTCGCATCATAATGCTCATTGAATGCTTGCGGCGCACGACTTGTCTACATGCTCGACTCTCATTAGCCTTGCCGCGTCCGCTCACTTTCCGCTTCTTTTGAACTCGTGTTCGTTGACGCGCCTTAGCGTCAAGTCCGTTGGCAGCGTTCGCGTCTGCCTTTTCCTCGACAGTGACCTCCTCACTCCTATTTGTACCGCTCCGATCGCGGACTTCACCTTCACTGTGCTCGCTCTCGAGCACGGCACAATTTTCGCACGGATCGTGACTCGATGTCACGTCCTTCACTGTGGGGCTCTCATCAGAACAGACCCCGTTAAGCATGTGCTTGCAGCAACCTGCAATACACTCTCTATCAAGTACGTGCTTGCAGCAGCCTGCAATACACTCTTGATTCTCCTGCACCGGCGGTGGGTGCTCTTCCTCCTCCCCCGCTGCGCTAAACAGCTCTTGGGCTCCTACGCCCGCATCCTCAATCTTTGACTCCATCTCCTCTATACTTGCGGTAACCGCGTCGCAGATCTCTGACTCTACTAAGACGATTTCCTCGCTCGTCCGAATTTTCTTAAGTTGGCTTACTTCCACCTCATGTTCCCTAAATTCCACGGACGGCAGCGCGGGCAAATCTAGACATGACGTCTCCTCCTTATTCTGGTGAATCACCTTTGCTTCGGCCTCAGCTATCTGTTGCTTTAGTATAGCTACGGTTCTTTCATGTTGCTCTTTTTCCCGCTCATATTGTTGTTTTTCCCGCTCATATTGTTCATCGCGTTCTCGTGCACATTCCTCAAAAAACCTCAGAGCCTCCTTTCCTGATAGGTTCCTGCTCTTCGCGATCGCCGCCAAACGCTCCCAATCCATCCTCGCAACCCCCGACGATCATTCGTGACTGGGCCTGGAGATGTTAATCCTGGCAGAGGCTCGCCAATTTATGTCACGAATTACCGCCGGAGAAGATCTCGGAGGGTTGTACTACCGAGAGTGGGAGAGGGAGTGAGAGACGCCTGACGACAGTAGCGTTTTGTCACAGCAAACTCAAACTTTTATAAACAACGCACAGCAAACCCACAAAAATGAACAAAACAAAATGATCAGAATATATACAAGCCGGAAAACTAACACAAAAAATCCTCAATTCAACTAACAGTACTTCAAGTCTCAGTTCGGCGCTGAGCTCAGTCCTGAATCTGGCCACATTGGCTTCACCGGCGCTGTCGCGAATAACACGAGGAAAGTTCTTACGTTGCGGGCGCGGTCCCCACTCGTCGTCACCAAGTCCGCTGCCGGTGTAGAGACTGGTCGGGCGGAAGTCGTCGCTGTCCTTTACGACGGCTAGAAGAGACCGCTTGCTTCCGAAGCCGTCGCCCCGTCTCCACTGATGACGTGGCCTGACCAAGGGTTAGGCCTAGCCGCCAGGCTAAGTACGAGTACGGTCCCCCGCTCGCAGTGGTGACGCGTCGCGCTGGTGAATTTCTGCTGGCCGACCTTCGAAGGGGGAGTGTTGGCGGCACGTCCGGAACCCTCGGCTGCAGCACCTCCGGGAGCCTCGCTCGAATCTTGGCCGAGGTCTACAGCTACGCCCCGGAGTACCAGCGTCTCGGGCTCCCGAGCTGAACGCCCGCCGTTCCCGTCGACAGAGCGAAGCTGCCGATGCGTCCTTCTTCGGCCGTAGCCAAGCAGACAATCCCCCTTGCTCAGCGCTGCTGCGCCCTTTTCATGCCTCGTTTCACGCGCCACGAGCGCACGTGCTGCTTCATCGGCGGACGGCCTTCGCCGTCGTCGTCGTCTGCTCTGCGCCGCCTCCCTTTGACTCATGACATGGGCCCATCTTTTCAGGAGTTTTTTCCCTGAAAAAACTCCCACTGCCGATCCTTTGCGGGTGGTGACTGTGACTCGGCTGTGGCATGGGTGCTGCTTATGTCGACATAGTATGTACCTCACTACACACTTGTTTTCGCACTTCACACGACACGTTACCCCGCACAACACTTCACCACACATAACACTAATACATCGTCACTGCCCACAATGTTCACCTTTCACGATAGTCATCAATGTTCACCAAGTTCACTTGCGGTCTACTAAACATTACTCCCATTCGCTATCAACACACCTATATACATGGATATACAAAGTCATCACTGCAGCACCTTTCTATACAGCCCTGTAGCCCTTCTTTCTATCTCCGAATCATCGACTAATAATACTAATACATATTTACCACCACCACCTTGTCGGCCCTACCTACTTTTTTACAGTTCCCCTTTACACCTCTAAAATTCTCCAAGGGCTTGATCTATGCCCTACATCTAATACACTAAGTCCCTACCAATACACAACTAAACCAAACTATAGGCTGCATCACAGTAGCACTCTGCTCTGCAGACATATCACATCACTATCATGCACACACACCTGTACATTAAACAGCACTCTTTGCTGTTACCATTTTCGCCTCGTGGCTACCAACATACGTTTTTCCTATGGCGCTCTCTATGCGAACTTCCTCATTACTCTATTAACCTTTGCTATTTTGCTTTCTCCCCTACCTCTGTACACAAGCTTGGCAACCGCTACATTCTCTCTCCCATCAGCTAGTTAGACACGCTGTCTACTCTCATTTCTCTATGTCCATTCAAATGTCTCCACGTTCCTATTCATTGTCCTTTAAATCCCTAAATGCTCTGCCAAGTTCTTTCTCTTCCCTAACAACTAAACAGTACTTGCTATAATTGCTCTGATCTATTTTTCCCGTCCGTATGTCTTTGTCCTTAGTCCTGTCCCTGTTCATTTCCATCAAAAGCTATCCTATCATAAAACCATAATCTTTTCTTCAGAGGCCACAAAAAGAATCTTTCCGCTTTAACTCTAGGCTTTCTCCCAGTCGGCAGCTCGCGCCACTCTCTTGCGCGCCTCCTCGCATGTGCTCGTCGCCTCAAACGCTCGCCACGGCGGCGGCGTTTGTTAGCATTGCCAACCCTTCTCCGGCGTTTCTTTGCTACCTTGCCTCGCGGACGCCTGGTGCGGCCGCCGCGTTTGTCCTCTTTCAAAGTCGAACGCCTCATCCCACTACCTTCTCTCTCGCGTCTTTTTACCGCACGTGCTCGCGAACCCCTTGTACGGGTGCAGCGTTTGTGCTCTTTCAGCCTCACTCGCCCCTTCCATACTCTCTCCCACTGTCGCGATCGCGGTCCCCTGCGCTTTCGCATCATAATGCTCATTGAATGCTTGCGGCGCACGACTTGTCTACATGCTCGACTCTCATTAGCCTTGCCGCGTCCGCTCACTTTCCGCTTCTTTTGAACTCGTGTTCGTTGACGCGCCTTAGCGTCAAGTCCGTTGGCAGCGTTCGCGTCTGCCTTTTCCTCGACAGTGACCTCCTCACTCCTATTTGTACCGCTCCGATCGCGGACTTCACCTTCACTGTGCTCGCTCTCGAGCACGGCACAATTTTCGCACGGATCGTGACTCGATGTCACGTCCTTCACTGTGGGGCTCTCATCAGAACAGACCCCGTTAAGCATGTGCTTGCAGCAACCTGCAATACACTCTCTATCAAGTACGTGCTTGCAGCAGCCTGCAATACACTCTTGATTCTCCTGCACCGGCGGTGGGTGCTCTTCCTCCTCCCCCGCTGCGCTAAACAGCTCTTGGGCTCCTACGCCCGCATCCTCAATCTTTGACTCCATCTCCTCTATACTTGCGGTAACCGCGTCGCAGATCTCTGACTCTACTAAGACGATTTCCTCGCTCGTCCGAATTTTCTTAAGTTGGCTTACTTCCACCTCATGTTCCCTAAATTCCACGGACGGCAGCGCGGGCAAATCTAGACATGACGTCTCCTCCTTATTCTGGTGAATCACCTTTGCTTCGGCCTCAGCTATCTGTTGCTTTAGTATAGCTACGGTTCTTTCATGTTGCTCTTTTTCCCGCTCATATTGTTGTTTTTCCCGCTCATATTGTTCATCGCGTTCTCGTGCACATTCCTCAAAAAACCTCAGAGCCTCCTTTCCTGATAGGTTCCTGCTCTTCGCGATCGCCGCCAAACGCTCCCAATCCATCCTCGCAACCCCCGACGATCATTCGTGACTGGGCCTGGAGATGTTAATCCTGGCAGAGGCTCGCCAATTTATGTCACGAATTACCGCCGGAGAAGATCTCGGAGGGTTGTACTACCGAGAGTGGGAGAGGGAGTGAGAGACGCCTGACGACAGTAGCGTTTTGTCACAGCAAACTCAAACTTTTATAAACAACGCACAGCAAACCCACAAAAATGAACAAAACAAAATGATCAGAATATATACAAGCCGGAAAACTAACACAAAAATCCTCAATTCAACTAACAGTACTTCAAGTCTCAGTTCGGCGCTGAGCTCAGTCCTGAATCTGGCCACATTGGCTTCACCGGCGCTGTCGCGAATAACACGAGGAAAGTTCTTACGTTGCGGGCGCGGTCCCCACTCGTCGTCACCAAATCCGCTGCCGGTGTAGAGACTGGTCGGGCGGAAGTCGTCGCTGTCCTTTACGACGGCTAGAAGAGACCGCTTGCTTCCGAAGCCGTCGCCCCGTCTCCACTGATGACGTGGCCTGACCAAGGGTTAGGCCTAGCCGCCAGGCTAAGTACGAGTACGGTCCCCCGCTCGCAGTGGTGACGCGTCGCGCTGGTGAATTTCTGCTGGCCGACCTTCGAAGGGGGAGTGTTGGCGGCACGTCCGGAACCCTCGGCTGCAGCACCTCCGGGAGCCTCGCTCGAATCTTGGACGAGGTCTACAGCTACGCCCCGGAGTACCAGCGTCTCGGGCTCCCGAGCTGAACGCCCGCCGTTCCCGTCGACAGAGCGAAGCTGCCGATGCGTCCTTCTTCGGCCGTAGCCAAGCAGACAATCCCCCTTGCTCAGCGCTGCTGCGCCCTTTTCATGCCTCGTTTCACGCGCCACGAGCGCACGTGCTGCTTCATCGGCGGACGGCCTTCGCCGTCGTCGTCGTCTGCTCTGCGCCGCCTCCCTTTGACTCATGACATTGGGCAGGGTTTTATTTGAACAGTGGCGACACACAACGGCGAATTTTATTACAGGAAGTGATGGCAGTGGCGGGCATTGTTGTTGGTTTGACACGCCAATTCGCATTTTACATTCATTGTTTCCTGTTAGGCCGCGCGCTTGCGCACAAAAAATATAAATACTGATTTCCAGGGATGTCCCCTGCGCACAAGCGCACGCTTTAGGAACGGTGGTTTAAAAAGCGTAGCTAGCGCCTCCTCTAGGCATAGCCCCAAACACGTGAAACTTGTTTACCTGTTTACCCACTACCCTCAGTGGAGATGCAGCCGCGCGGGAGCAGGAGGGACGATTGTTCTACTTTGTTTTCTTTTTGTCTGTATGCGCCCGGCGGCGAAAGGGTGCCAGAAACCGGTGGATAGCAGCAACGGTGCACCTGAAAGTGTTGTTACCTGTTTCCACATTTAAACAAAAAACACAGCACAAGCATTCCTGACACATAAAACAAAGAGAGACTCGTTTTTACTATAATATTTTAAAAACCAACTGCCTCTCCTGACTGACACATGCAGCTGGTCTCTGTTGTAACCGTGATGACAACTCTGTCAGAAAGAGCAGTGGCAAGGTAATTTGTACATGTGGCCACCTTGAGAATAAACTTCCTGTATCTCTGTATAAGAGGTGCGCGCTGATTGGATGTAGCCAATGGCGTAGTGGGAGAGCGAAATGCGAAAGGGAACGTTCTTTTCAGGCCGTCTGCTCCCGATTCGTATAATTCTTTTTTTGGTTCATCTCAGTACTGAATACTACACGCACTCCAGTGTTCCAGGAAGGCGGTGAAAAAGTGTCGCAGGGCCCCTTAAGAAGCATAATGTACTTCCACTCAATTGCCTGTAATGGGAAGGCAAAGGGGGTGTAGTACACCCCAGGGAAAGGTTTTATGGTATCTTTTGACCCTTATTTTCAATTAAGCACGCAAGAGTTATTTTCATCTTAGTTCTATTCTGATATTAAATATGTTTAGGTTAACGGTACTGTAAGTGTGTGGCGCTTCATTCTTTTAAAACTTCAACTGCTTCATTCATTTAAACTGCTTCATTCATTTAAAAAATCTTGCCTTTAATATTTGGTATTGTGCCACCTTAAAAGAGTTGCAGTATTGTCTGTTCAAGGAGGCTTCAAAGCACTCTAAGCATTGATAGAACCATCGCAATGTTGGTGAGTTGGTACCACCACAGGAGACCTCGCTCATATTATTACTCGCATGAACCAAGTACAGGCAGCTGAGATCCATGTTTTGTGCTAGAATCCTAGATTTATAATTACTGAATGAAGGAGCACTTCATGCTTCTATACAAGCCAAGATATGACATACGCTAGCAGTAATTTGTCGTCTATGTGTTGCTAATCTAACAACCTTTTCTTTCAATGACATTAGAATCTGTGCAACAGACACAACATCAATACAACTCTCAGCCACTGCTGTATGGACTGAATGCTCGGCAAGGCAAACAGCGAACTAATATAATCATATGCTCCTGGAGAGTAGCAGTGAAGGGTTGTGGCAGTTTTTTTTTTAATTTCCGCGGTGAATCATCTGCCTCTAGGCTGTTCAGTGGCATTTTGCTCCAGTTTAGTATTTCCACAGGCAGGTTAGCTCGAATTTTGTTTGTGCCTCTGCTATCAGTAATTTATTTCTCATTTCATCAATCATGTTTTGTAGTGTGCGGCTTTCAGACTCCCAGCTGCTTTGGCTTCGTCCTCGGGCTTTCCCTGGAAGAGTAGCTATGGTCAGTTTGGTGCACCTGTTCAGAAATGTTATCTTTCTCCAGGTCATGTGGCTTGTCCTTGCTGACATGAATGCCATCCAGGGAACTGCCTTGTGCCTGTGTCAGAAAAGGAAAGCCGTAAGCTTGCTGTTCACTTTTCATTAAATTTCATACAGACCTCTGCATCCTGAGTGGATTTTGTCGGGCTATCGTTGGCTTAGGCTGCAATGACAACTGTGGGGGCCTCTGCAGCAGCATTCATGTCAAATGGTAGGACCTGCACATGCTGAAAGGCTACACAGCAACATGGGAGCCTGGACAAGGTTTGACTTAACGAGCGGTTAAAACACTGTTAGTGTTTAATCACTGCACATGACAACAAACATGAGTACTAGTATGCTGACAAGTTGGCATTGGTTTGGTGCATACCGTATTTACTCATGATTTCCGCATTTTTTCGCGGATCTAGGCCTTTCGTAAGGGGGTGTGCATATTGCGTGGAAGTTTGTGAATTCATCCTAAGTGGATAGTCAACAGACACGACACAGACCATACATCATGAAAATATTCAAGTATTCTAGCAAAAATAAGCGTACTGGTTCACTTAACGAAACGCACCTTATAATGAAATCTAGGCGTGGTCTGCAGTTCACTTGAAGTCACTGGTCGAGACGTCCAACTCAGAATTGTGATAACAGACACTGTGAGCAGGCTCTTAAAATGTCAGTGTCAAGCGTGACTCTCAATCACGTTACAACACGTGGCATCAGTGCGGTTGTCATTTTCTTTTAAAAAATCACGAGCCCGAGTTCGAATTTCGCTCTATAGCTGTTGTAGCCCACCATTCTAAGCAACCAATTATACTGCAATCGGGTAATACCGAAGCCTTGGATGCTAGAAATCAGTGGTAGTGTAGGCTCAGTAATTGGTTCTAAAAATATCACTTTCCTTGTAGAAAAGGTGGATATGTTCTTTCAAACGACAATGCACACTGCATCTATACAGAAGAAATTGCCATGTTGTACAGGTCATGCATTACTCTCAAACAGCTTGTTTCCTTATTTCATGCTTGAACACACCTCCTTTAATTACTGCAATTGCTGCAAGAAAGGATAAATTTTGCACTTTTATTTCTACAACCTTATATCTTGGTTATTGAGTTCCAGTAAAAATAAGTGAAAGAAAAATTAAAGGCCTTTAAGTTGTGCATTATTACTCCTAAGTATTTTTGCCTCTCGTCATCGGTTTGTGCTTTGACTATAGTGTGTCCAGATTTGAGCTTTGCGAAGTTGCAGCATAGAGGATTAAAGGAGTACTGCCACGAAAATTTTCAGTTTGCGTTTTTTTGCATGAAATGAAAGGCCAAGCCCTCCAGAGCCCAGAAAACGTACTGGTAAGCGCGAGCGCGCCGTGAAAATTTATTTACAGCATGCCTTTAGAAGCTGGTTTCGGTTCCTACTGTAGCCTGACGTCACGACACAGTATGTGCATAGTAATGAGCTCCTTGTGACGCGCTCCCGTAAAAAATCGTGACGTTTTCGCCCAGTGGTCCCTCACGCACAGCGCCTGCAGTAAGTGCGGGGTCTACAATGTACAAAATTTTGTATAGCGACTGCGCGACGACAGCAAATACTTCGGTGACAGTGCAAGATGCAACGTACGGCACGCACGGTGGGTGTCGGCGTGGCTCCGGAGGCCGCGATAAGCTAGGGTGGCCTCCGAAACCACCGCGCCATTTCAGGGGCAAAATGCCAACACGATAGCCAGCTTGCCTTTCGATTATACGTGGGCACACACGACGATAGAGGGTTCTTCGACTTAACTCGCTCGCTTCACGGGCATTCTCAGCTACGGCGACTGAACGGCGAGGGCAGACGACCGAGAGTGACGCGCGAGCGGCCATTTTGCATGTTTTTGTACCTGACGTCATCACAACTTGCCAAACTGCTGCGTGAAGTCACCAAAATTTGTACTGTAGCCTGACGTCACATTAGTGTCGATGTCAGTAGGCACGCCATGTGAATATTGGCTTTGACGTGAAATATGTTGTCAGTATTTCCTGAGCTTAACATTTGCTCAGCGCTGTCTACGCATATAGGAGAGTTGTATGGTGGAGTAAACTCAGCTTCGAAAATTGGTGTCAGTACTCCTTTAACGCCCAAAATATGATAAAGCAAAGATTAACAAGTGCCTACAACGCCTCCATACCTGGTGTCAGAAATGGATATGGAAATTAACTGTGTCAAAACTACATTTGCGCGCATTACCCAAAGGAAAAGGTTTTTTTTCTGGATCGCATTGGAAGTGTCACTTTGAAAAGTGTATCTAGGTTTAGTTACCCTGGTGTAGTGATATGCGATGACCTAAATTGGCGCAGCCAGATTGAAAAAGTATGCTCTGTAAATTACAGAAAGGTGCGTTTTCTTCGAATAGAGGTAAGAAGCGCAACCAAGGACGTCAAGCTAATGGAATACAAAACTTTTATTCGCCCGGTACTAGAGTACACGTCCATAGTTTGGAGTGCAAAATAAAAAGGCATACTTGCAGAATCAGAAAGAATTCAAAGACTGACAGCTCAATATATGTTCCAGGTATAGAAAGCAGACTCAGTTACCTAAATGATAAGTTTGTGTAACTTGGAGTTAGTAGCAATTAGGCGACATAGAAGCCGACTAATTATCATTTGAGAACCTTAAGGGTCATATAAATATTGATAAAAGTGTGTACATACAAGCACCTGGAAGACTTAGCAAAATAGTAAGTCACAATGCAACCATCAGACCTCATGCTGTACGCAGAAACGTCTTACCGTATTCGCTTTTTCCTTATCTGATTGAAAAATGTACGGTATTCTTTTTTTCCTCATCTGATTGAAAGATGAAATTGGTTGTCTGAACAACATGGCTTAACGCGCTGCCAAGGATTGACAAAATGCAAGCGACAGACACAACAGGATGAAGCGCGTACCCTATTGTGTGTCTTGTATTCTGTCAATCCTTCGCATTGTGTTAAGCCATGAAGTCATACCAACTAGCCCCCATTGTAGGTTTACTACCTGAACATATTGTGGAGTACACTGATGCACAGGTGTGCAAAAGTTCTCTTCATAGTTATGTTCTGCGTAATTCATTCAGTTGTCTGTTTATGCCCTTTGTCTCTTGTAATGCCACTTGTTGATATATATATATATATATATATATATATATATATATATATATATATATATATATATATATATATATATATATATATATATATATATATATATATATTCATGGGCGTTCTTGAGAGTTCTTTATCAGTTTTTATCGATGTATATCCTGACTGTAAGACCAACAAATGTGCGATAACAGTATGTTCAAATAAATGAAGAAATAAATTGTCAGTGACGGACAATTCTGTGACAAAAGGATAGAGCAGTCTCATGAAATTGTTGTATTGGATTGTAATAGTGTCATCCCTTGCTAATACATTTACATTGCACAACATGTAGTGTACTTTTCTCCTCTCACACATCAATCTTACTGTTGTCTGGTGCTCAGTTCCTGTAAATTTCATTCATTTTCCTTCAGGGCATATGGGAGCCTGATATTCCTGGATCTGCTGCTTTTTCTTTCCATTCTATATACATGCAGTGAAGATAAATCGATAGTCAAGATGATATAAAAAGTGAATATACTTGTGTTTTTGTGTTGTCATTGGCTCCTTGAAACTTAGCTGGCACTGCCCCATCACGAAGTGTGCGCCGTTGCAGACCAACACAAAACTGCGATGGCTCGAAGTGGTGCGAGCATAGCGCGTGTCACCGGGTTGGAACAAAACCTTCCACACCCATGGCCTGAAGCCACTTCGGCAGGTCTGCATTGTCGACAAGAAACCTGCACATACAACAGTAAAGATGCATAGAGAAAGTTCCGTATGTAGACTCAACTAGCTGCTGCTGTTCTGCATGTTGCACAAATATTTGTTGGCTGCGCAAATTAGACGTTTTTGTGCATTGTGTTTTGAAAAGCGGCTCTCGATTCTTTTCTGGGAGTAATTCAGTGCGCAAAGTCAAGGCTACCGAGTTAACGCATGCACAACTTTTAGTCTGTTAGCTCAGAGTATTCTAGTATAAGGAGTGCGTTTCAGCACATTGAGAACACACTTGCTTGTGATATGAAAGCCTGCTGTCGCACCGCGGGCACGCGCAATGCCAGGGCATCGCGGCTGCGGGCGCATGCGCGCGCGCTTCAGGAGAAGCGGTAAGTCGGCGTAAGGGGAAAAAAATTATACCATCCCCTGCTAAAGGCGATGCTAAGTAGGACGGGGGGAGCCACCGCGCTTGCATCGCTTTGACTAGGTGTTTCCGTTAATGGAGTACCTGCTTATCATTTGTTGCACTATCCAAGAGCTCTTGTAGATGTCCACGTTGAAGTCTCCCACCATGATGAATGGGTAGTTCTTGTAGACGTTGTCCACCATTGCGCTTTATAGGTACAATTCTACGTTCCCTTTGCAGAGGTTGGGTTCGAAGTACACTGTCATGATCACAACACTGTCATGATCACGAAGCTCCGGGCTGGGGAAGCCCAGCACAAACGGCAACGTCGGCGGCAAACTGCTACGGATGAAACGCGGGCTCGACATGCCGAAACGCATCAGCAGCGTCGGCAAGCAAACCCCGCCGTACACAACGCCGACGTCACGTGGAGAGGAGGTGTGGAGAAGGGGAGTGGAGAGGTATGCGCTTGCGCAGTAGGGGTGGTCACGCCGCACACAACCACTACCACCGGATCGAACTCCACCATAAGCTGCTTCGCATCTAAAAATATGCCTGATAGGAGGCCACATGCATCGAGCTTGCGCCGGAGCCGCAGAAACAGTCTGGTCTATTGGCAATTTGCAGCAATCGTGGTACAGTGGCGAAATTCAAGTGACTGCAAGGAAAGGGTGCGTTTCATTGACGTGACACTGCTAGTGCGGTGGTTGTTAGATAATATAAAGCGTGCTGCGTTATTCTGTATCATCTCAAGCGAATGAGTTGAGTTAAAAATGGTCCCAAATGGAGCATGCATATCCCAGTTTAGGACGGACCAGTGTTTTATACATTGTTAGTTTCGCGGCTTGAGGGGCGTGACTAAAGTTGCGTCGTAGGTACCCTAGCGTGGGGTTGATGTTGTTAGTAACGTAATTAATATGATGTTTCCTGCTGAAGTCAGATCTTCTGTGGATCCCCAAATGTTTATGTGAGGCAACGGAATCTAGAGTAGCGTTATTTTAGATGTAGTTAGCAGGAGGTCCGGCAGTACGTGCAGTGCGTAAAACACTACACTTGTTAGTTTTGATGTCCATGTGCTAAGTTCCGCACCAGCTAGCAATATCAATATGTAATGTCAGTTGGCAAGCAGCTAGCGTCAAAGTTACATGAAATTTCCCGCTAAATAACGCAGTCCTCTGCGAAAAGGTCAATCGAAGAGGTTACAACATCGGGTAAATCAACAGTAAATGACCCAACATAGAGCCCTGAGACACAGCAGAAGTAACAGGAGAAGAGGGTGAGGTGTAGTTATTGGTAACAACGTATTATAAGCGATTAGTTAAGAAAAACTCAATCCAAGGAAGAATACCGCCATCAATATTAAGGTTCCTGAGCTTGTAGAGTAGCAGGTTACTAGTCTTGTGAAAAGCCTTTGAGAAATCTAAAAAAAATGCAATCGACCCATGAACCCCGATCTAGAATGGCATGTAAGGAATGGGTAAAACCGAGCAACTGCGTTTCACATGGGAATGATTTCCTAAAACCATGCCGCGACATGTTAAAGAACGAGTTTGATTCTGAAAAGGTGACTAAGATGAAATGGTTATGTGCTGCGAAGTTTACATGGTATACAAGTAAGTGAAATAAGTCGATAACTAGAGACAGAATGTTTCTTTCCTGACATATAGTGGAACCATCTTTTCTTTCCAAACTCGTGGCACTACACCATCATTCAAAGTGAAATATTTTGCACAAGAGTTGAGGTATGTTTAGTTTCATTAAGAAATCTCGGGTTTATATTGTCAACACCACAAGCAGAGGACACTCGGAATGATTCAGCAAATTTTAAAATGCCATGAGTTTCACTCACGTTAGCGGACATTGATGTATAATTGCGCCTTGATAAAGAGACAGCAGTAGAAGTAGCCGATACTGAAAAGTTGCGGACAACATTTTCTTTCAGATGTGCTGCACACTTCTTGGAAGACACGGGAAGGCCGTCCGAGTCAAGAAGTACAAGTTCACTGTCATTGGTACCTGTAAAAGCTTTCCAAAATTTTATCGGGTTACTTACGAGCACTGATGACACAGTCTTAGATATAAAGTTAGTTTTAGCATCAAAAACTGATGATGAATAAGATTTCGCAGCACTTTCGTAGGCACGCCAGCGTTCTTCTGTACCTTGGATTTTCGCAGCACGAAATAAGCGTTTGTTTTTGTTAGGAAGTCGCTTTAAGTGTGTGTTATACCAGGGTGAGCTAAAGCTTACACGTATGAACATTTGAGGAACAAAGATTCGAGCAAGTTCGTAGACTTTGTGAACAAGGAGATCCAGTTTTCCTGCTGGGTTCTATTATCAGTCATGCAGGTACGCGTCATGAAAGAGAGTTCGTAGTTGATTGCCTCAAAGTTCGCGGCATTGTAGTCGTAGATTACCTTTCGTTTCTTAACAGCAGTTGGCTTGCTGTTGTGTATGTAAAAATGTAGCAAACAGTGAGCCCTGAGACCAGCAAGTGAATTCAATGAATGAATATTCTCAGGCATTGTTGTAAGAATCAAGTCAAGAATGTGCGATGAACTGGTAACGCAAGTTGGAATATATAGCAACTGCTTGAAAGTGAAGAGGTTGCAAATATCAGGGAAGCATTGGCCGTTGGAAGCAAATGTACGACTTGTCGTAACGATGACGCTGTTGAGACCTGGTGGGGTGCCGCTTGCGCCTCCCGACTCGTAGGAGAGGTTGCCTGTTGCAAGGAGCGGACTCAGAGACCGAAGACGATTAAGAAGGAAGATGATTTATTGTACATGATGATGAGAGCTCATCGAGCGCGTCTGTGTTCTTATCTTATACAATACTATATACAATAGTGACCAATCCCAAGGTCGTCTCCGCCTTCGAAGAGAGGGGGTCACGCCCCGCCTTCGCTGCTTCTCTGCGGCAAGGGATGACGTGGCCCAAGTAGTAGCCGATGCCGATCCCCGGAGAAGAGGCTTGCTGGAAAACAACAACAGCACAAATGAAACCACTCTTCCCGGCCTCGTCCTTTTGACAACACACCGCCGTGTTCTCACAATAGGGCCGCCGTAGAGCCACCTGCTTGCAGCAGTCCTGTGTCCGGTGCGCTGCCGTACCGCTCCCGCTGCGATGATGCCGCCGAGTTCATATTTCCAGAAGCGGCACAAACACGCACACCGCACGAACCACCGCCGGTCCATGCGTTCCGGGAACTTCACGCGGGCCGGTCTGAAGCTCGAGGCAAGCGGCGAACAAGGCCGTCGCGGCAGTGTCCAAACAATGCCTTTGTCTCTTCGAGACAGCAGCCCAGCGAAGTACATTCGTGGGAAAGCAGGCACACGCGCTCCCCACGGTCATTTTCCCCGAAAAGTAGATCCAGCGGCCACCGCCAGCAGCCTCCCTCTACCACATCCGTGGGGGGCCCACGCCGACCTTAACAGTCCCTCCGGCGCCAGGAAACTCTCGAATGGCCAGGAACGCATTTGCTGTCCATGAGAGAGATCTCGGGCTTGCTGATATCTGTGGACATGCGTCCCGAACATCCCGCAAGGACGAACCGCAGCCAGAACAATCCAAGCGCTACAACACTACACCACACGCAAACATCCGGAATCCGCGCGGATTCACCAGGCTTATCAAAAATACTCATTAAAACACCCTAAAGAAATTTCGTAGTTTCTAAGCGAGTGACCATCCTCCACAGTAAAGTTTGCTCAAGAAAGAAATGTCCTACTGTTATGAAGGTCCCCCCCCCCTTCCAGAGCTACCTAAGCATTGGCTGAACAAAATTTATCAAGGAAAAAGGTATCAAGGATGGCATGCTTTATAATTCAAACTAGCCTGCTAAGTCCGTCGGCATTTCCGTTCATGGTGCCTTTTTTATACCGAACTGAAAAGTTGTACTCCTGGAGGATCAGACTCCAACGGAGCAAGCGTCTGTTTCCTTTAGACACCTGACGCAACCAGGTTAGCGGACAGTGGTCAGTTTCAAAGGTAAACTTCGCTCCGTACAGGTAACATGACAGTTTCTGTGCCGCCCATACTAAGCAAGCGCATTCTTTTTCCGAAGCACTATAGGCCTCCTCTCTCACTATCAACTTGCGACTTGCAAAAAGAATAGGATGTTCTTCCCCATCCTCTCCGGACCTGACATAATACGACACCCAGTCCTCGGTAGCTCGCGTCGCACTGAACTATAAACTCCTTAGTATAGTCCGGTGTTCGTAGCACTGGCATCGAAGTCAGCACTCTCTTGAGTTCCGAAAACGCCCCTTCTTTTTCGGTATCCCAAGCTAGTCTTTCTGGCTTCCCCTTTCGGAGCGCATCTGTTAACGGGCTTGCGACCTGCGAATAATTGGGTATGTATCGCTGGTAATACCCGACAAGTCCTAAGAACGAGCGAACATCTCGCTTGGTTTGGGGTCGCGGAAAGTCACCAATAGGTCCCATCTTAAGTTCGGACGGTTTCCGGGTCCCTCGCCCCACTACGTGACCCAGATACGTCACCTGTGAACATCCGAAGCTACATTTCTCCGCCTATATGGTGAGTCCCGCTTCGCGCAGTCTCGTCAGCACCGTTCTCAAGTGGTTGACATGCTCTTCCCATGTTTTCGAAAAGACGGCTATATCGTCTTGGTACGGGACGGCATAACTGTGCAGGTCCTTAAGGACAATGTCCATCAACTTACAAAAACTAAAGGGGGCATTCTGAAGCCCAAAGCTTAGCACCAGAGGTCGAAAGGTACCCACTGGAGAAATGAATGCCGCATAGCGGCTGGCACTCTCTGACAAAGGCACTTGCCAGTACCCCCTCACAAGGTCAGAAGTCGTTATGTAATTAGCACCGCTAACCCTCTCGATTCGTTCCTCAATGTTTGGTATTGGGTACAGTTGGCCCCTGGTGGTGGCGTTTAGCTTTCGGTAATCGACACAGGGACGCGGCTCCTCACCTGGCTCTTCCACTAGAATCATGGGCGACGTATAATCGCTCTCAGTGGGCTCAATAACTCCAAGCTCAAGCATACGCTTTATCTCGCCTTCAATAATCTCATGTTGTCGTGGGGATATTCTGTAAGCCTTCGATTTGATCGGCTTGGATACTGTCAGCTCAATCTCATGAGTTATCAGGTTTGTTTTTCCCGATCTTCCACTAAACCTGTCGCGAAAGTCGCCCAAAACTGCCCTCAGGTCCTCTACCTGCTGCTTTTCGAGAACTCCTTTGTTCGCAGAGAGAGACAAAATTTCGTCTACACTACGCTCTGTGCGCATATCCGTGCCTAACGACGGGAGATCGCCTGCCATTTCATCGGGTGTATTTAGCATCATGCTAACAACTTCTCCTCTTCCGACATAGGGTTTTATTAGGTTACAGTGGTAAATTTTAACTTTATTACCTCGGCCAGGCATCCTCAGCGCGCAGTTAGTGTCGGATAGCTTATGCGCCACCTCTATTGGACCCTCCCATTGAACTTCCAGTCGGTTCCTCTGTGAGGGTCGCAAGATCATGACTTTGTCACCCTCATTAAATGTTCGACTCCTGGCATTCCTGTCGTAATACGCCTTCGCGTTTTCCTGAGCGATCTTCATGTTTTTCTCAACCAGTTTGCGCGTGACGCTAAGGCGCTCGAGAAGCTCCTGTACATAGCTCACGACAGTTTGATTTTCTCCTGTTCCCTCCCAAAACTCTCCTAATATACGCAGAGGGGATCGGAGATTCCGCCCGTAAACTAGTTCCGCAGGAGTGAACCCGGTCGCCTCATGAGGAACGGTTCTTAATGCAAATAGGGTCGCGGGTAAACAGCTCTCCCAGTCCTCTTTGCGCTCGTAGCACAACGCGCGCAGTACTCTTTTCAACACCGAATGTAGCTTCTCTACACTGTTGGATTGTGGGTGGTAGACTGAACTATGCAGCAACCTCACGCCACATTTTCTGAGAAACGTGGTTGTTAGCGCACCGGTTAACACAGTTCCCTGGTCCACCTGAATTTCGTTGGGAAAACCGATACGCGAAAAGGTAGCCAAGTCCACTATCTCTGAGGAGTTCAACTCCCTCAATGGAACGGCTTCCGGAAACTTTGTTGCGGGACATAGCATAGTCAGGAGGTATTTATATCCTGACTTCGATTTCGGCAGAGGTCCCACAATATCAATCACAAGACGCCGGAAGGGTTCGTTATGAGCGGAACGAGTCTCAGAGGAGCTTTGCATTTGTCTCCCGGCTTTCCCACACGCTGACAGGCATCGCATGACTGCACTAACAGCTCTACATCTTTAAAGCACCGCGGCCAATAATACTCCATAAGAAGCCTTTCTTTTGTTTTGTTCACTCTCAGGTGTCCCGACCACCCATTTCCGTGGCACAGATCAAGAATGTCCTTTTGGTACTTCTCGGGAACTATTAACTGGTCAAGAACTTTGCCCTTTCGGTCCCTGTAATGCCTATACAGCAGTCCCTCTTTTTCATGCATAGCGACATTACGCATAGCAATTCCTTCCTTGGCTGTGATATGCAACCGCGCCAGGCTGAGGTCTTTCTTTTGCTCGGCACGCAGTGAATTTCTATCCACTCGCAAAAGCCTCTCAAAGCTAGGTGATCCCGCAGCAGACAATAGTCCCCTCTCGTCGCCTACCGATTCTGGTTCTTCAGCTTCGGCGTCTTCACCCCCTCTACCTTCGACGATTTCTTCGTCGGGTTCTACCGCAGCTAATCTCGGTTCCTCCACTGTCGCCTCTGCTGATTTAGGAACTGTTTGTTCGCTTTCCGGTGTGCTCTCTCCGAGATTTTGCGATAGCTGCGCAGCAAGCTCGCGTGTTTTAGACAGAGTTAACGCCTGCACTGTTCCCTCTCCAAATTTCTGACCGCGTTCGCGCAACAGCCGGTCAGACCGATTGGAGAACAAATAGGGGTACTCTACTGGCACAACTTTCAAGACAGCGGCTTCTGTCACGAGTTCTCCGAATGGGCCGGAAATCGTTACTTTTGCCATTGGCAAGCAAACACTGTGTTCCTCCAGCACCTGCTTTATCCATGTTACTTCTGTGAAGTCCTCAGCGGCAACATAGGACGGATGCACGACGTCCGTGGTAGCGGCGCTATCTCTAAGCACTCTACAGGGCTTTCCGTTTACTTTGAGATCAGGCAGGTACGGTCTGAGAAGCTCTAAATTCTCTTCGCTACTGTCCACGTACGAAAACACGACACGCGGCTTCTTGCACACTGCAGAGACATGCCTTAGCCCCTGACAGTTGTAGCAACTCAAAGGTGGCCTTGCTTGGAATTGCTTTTTGACTGCCTTCTCCGCCATCTCCGAACTCGAGCCACTCTCATTCGAGTGCTTATTTTTTTCCGGCGCCCTTCTCGCGGTTTCTACCTGTTCAGGATTCCTGCTTTGTGAAGGTTTCTTAGTGGGAAAATATTTCCGCGATGTATTTCCCCGCTCGACCTGACTTTCTTCCGCATTCAATTTCGTGCGCCTCGCGTACTCGTCCGCCAGCTCGGCAGCCTTTTCGACCGTGTCGACATCATCCCGATCCTGCACCCACAATTTAATTGGTTGGGGAAGGCGCTGATAGAATTGTTCTAGGCAAATACACTCAACGATCAACACAATGCGTTGTAGGGGTAGTTGGTGTGAATCCATAGTGCTTATTTAGCGCAAAAAAAAAATAATACACAGGAAGGAAGGACAGGACAAAGCGCTACTCTCAACTGATATCGTTTATTGCGTCACCCCACTCTTTATACCACCCAGATACTGGATGGACATGCGTAGTAACACCCAGAGCGGCAACCACCACAACTTCATCATCCGAGCACACTGATGATAGCGCTTCCAAAAAAGAAAATTCATGGCTAAACAAGGTCAAGGAAGGCACACTAATACACTGGGAACCCAAGGACTTTATGTAAAACGCTTCTGATAATTCTCGGGCGGTGGTGTCACCGCTCTTCTTTAAAATACTAGTCTGTCTAAACAAGGCTTGACGCTTACACTTTTTGCAATGTTGAGCTAAATGGGAGCCTGTGCCGGTTGGCAGGGATCGCTCATGTTCCTTGAGGCGCTCATTGACACAGCGGCCTGACTGACCTACATACACTTTGCCACAAGAGAGTGGAATCTTGTAGACCACACCTACGCTGCATACTACAATGTTGAAATGTTGCTTTTCACATTGCGGCTTATTGTTTTCTTTACCGATACGCGAGCACAGCATTGACAGTTTCCGGGGGGCAGAAAACACTACTGGAATTTGGTACCTGGCAGCCACATTCTTAAGATTGTGAGCCACTTTGTGGCAATATGGCACAACTACAGGCCTCTTCTTCTGTGTGTCATTGTTACACCTCTGGCGCTTGCCTTTCAACTTTTGAAGCAACACCTCGGAGACCGACGTCACTACCGCACTTGGGTAATGCGCATCCTGCAGTCGTTTTAGCTGCGCATTAAAGCTCTCGTTCGCAGTGTGATGGCACGACTTCATTAAAGATGATTCTAAGCACATCATGGCAATGGCGCGTTTCACAATTTTAGAGTGCGCGGACTCGTAAGGCAAGAGACCCTTACGCGCACGTGGCGAGTACTTCCAACAGACGTGACCTGCTTGTAAGGACAATTGTAAATCAAGAAACTGCAATTTACCGTCCCTTGTGAGCTCATGTGTGAAAGTTAAACCCTTGCCATTGTCGGTGAATGTAGTTAGAATATCTGCTACTGCGACAGAGCCTTCGTGGTTAAATTGTTTTATCACAACAAGAAAATCGTCAATGTATCTAAAAATCTGCACGAGGTCACTGTCTAAAACCCTCTTAAGAGCGCGGTCAACGAAAGATAAAAAAATATCACAAAGAGCAGGCGCCACACACGAACCAATACACACACCCTTCTTTTTGAATAAAAAGCTTATTTTCGAAGGAGATAAAAGTTGCACTAAGGTAAAACTCAAGAAGGGACAAGAATTTTTCTGAGGACATCCCAATGGCATCGCGCAAATCCAACTCGCCATTTTCCTCGATGCACGTCATCACACAAAGAAATCGCTCATCGTGCGGTATCGAATAATATAAATCTTCGACGTCCACAGAAAAGAAGTTGACTACTGAATAGTTGTCTCTGAGAAAGGAAACAACATCAGAACAATTTTTTATGCCAAAAGGATAATCAAAGGTTAGCATATTCAACTGTTTCTGCAAAAAACGGCTAACTAAGATCTGCCAACTATTATTTTCACTTACTATTGTGCGGAATGGCACATCAGGTTTGTGAGTCTTAGCAGTGAAAAAAACTTCAAGAGCGAGCACCTTACATTGTTTCACTCCTTTTGTAAGTTTGGTGAGGCCTATATTGTCCAACAAGGAAACGGCTTTGCTTTTTTACCTTGAGAGCTTTCACAGTCGACGGAATGAAGTTCTTGTTGACTGCCCAGATGGCTTTTTCTTTGAACACTGCAGACGGAGCAACTACAAAATTACCCTCCTTGTCACTTAGTAGCAAACGAAGTTCATTTTCCTTGAAGAACGATACCGTTTTCTTGATCAGAGCCGACGAAGTTGGGGAGTTCTTGGTGACAGTCCTACGCAAGCTGTCCACTCCATCTAGGAGGCACCGTTCTTGGTCTTCCAAGACTGCTTTCCTTGAGATGCGCCTGTTCAAGGCCAGCAGCTCATGTGCAGGGATGCTTGGTTCCGTGCTAAACTTCGGTCCTTTCTTCAACAAATGCGCTACTTCATCGGGAAGCCTAACGTCACCAAGAACTTGATATCCACCGGCGTCGGCTTGCACTGCGTCCTTCCTATGCGGAGACCTGGACCGAAGACGCAGGAGAAGCTGCATCCACCAGAATTCAGTAGTCTGAGCTGCTAGATGTTTGTAGCACCAAAAAGTCTTCTCGGCCACGGTAGAAGTGTCCCGCGAGTAGCATATAGCCCTCATCCTATCGTACAGAAGACGTACCTGCCGCCAGATTTCAGAGCGGAGAATCCGACACAGGCGCCGTACGTGACCAACGGAAGGCCTGACACTACCGAAGAGAAGAGCCACTTCTTGTGGGACGAGTCCTTTCTTCAAGCAGAAAGAAAGCATCCTAGCACGGCACACAGCAAACGCTATGTGACTGACCAGAACAGTAGGATCTGGAGTTGATGCTGACACACAAAACATAGGGCCCACAGCAGAAGAAATATGGTTCAACACAATGCGTTGTCGGGCTAGTTGGTGTGAATCCATAGTGCTTATTTAGCGCAAAAAAAACAATACACAGGAAGGAAGGACAGGACAGAGCGCTACTCTCAACTGATATCGTTTATTGCGTCACCCCACTCTTTATACCACCCAGATACTGGAAGGACATGCGTAGTAACACACAGCGCGGCAACCACCACAACTTCATCATCCGAGCACACTCATGATAGCGCTTCCAAAAAAAGAAAATTCATTGCTAAACAAGGTCAAGGAAGGCACACTAATAAACTGGGAACCCAAGGACTTTATGTAAAACGCTTCTGATAATCCTCGGGCGGTGGTGTCACCGCTCTTCTTTAAAATACTAGTCTGTCTAAACAAGGCTTCACACTTACACTTTTTGCAATGTTGAGCTAAATGGGAGCCTGTACCGGTTGGCAGGGATCGCTCATGTTCTTTGAGGCGCTCATTGACACAGCGGCCTGACTGACCTACATACACTTTGCCACAAGAGAGTGGAATCTTGTAGACCACACCTACGCTGCATACTACAAAGTTGAAATGTTGCTTTTCACATTGCGTCTTATTGTTTTCTTTACCGATACGCGAGCACAGCATTGACAGTTTCCGGGGGGCAGAAAACACTACTTGAATTTGGTACCTGGCAGCCACATTCTTAAGATTGTGAGCCACTTTGTGGCAATATGGCACAACTACAGGCCTCTTCTTCTGTGTGTCATTGTTACACCTCTGGCGCTTGCCTTTCAACTTTTGAAGCAACACCTCGGAGACCGACGTCACTACTGCACTTGGGTAATGCGCATCCTGCAGTCGTTTTAGCTGCGCGTTAAAGCTCTCGTTCGCAGTGTGATGGCACGACTTCATTAAAGATGATTCTAAGCACATCATGGCATAAAGAGTGGGGTGACGCAATAAACGATATCAGTTGAGAGTAGCGCTTTGTCCTGTCCTTCCTTCCTGTGTATTGTTTTTTTGCGCTAAATAAGCACTATACACTCAACGATCTTATCTCGGCTCTCGTATACCTCCGCGCTTTTGAGCCACTCTGTTAGGTTGGTTTTCAACCCATATGCAAATTCAGCATAGTCCTCATCCAACTTTTTCCTCGCGTCCCTAAACCTCTGACGGAACGCTTCCGCACAAAGCCGGTACTTCTTAAGGAGGGTCAACTTGACTTTTTCGTAATCGTCCGCCTCCCTTGCGCTAAGTCTCGCCACAACGTTAGCAGCTTCACAGCGCAGCAACGTCAACAGTCTCTGTGACCACGTACTCAGAGCGAAGCCGTTCCTTTGACAGGCCCTCTCAAAATTAACCAAACACAAGCCTATATCTTCTCCAATTTTGTAGGGCTGAATCGACCTGTCCATACCATAAGATCCTACCTCGCTTGCTCTTTCAGGAATGCTGTTCCTTGCTCCTTGACGACCCATTAACCGCTGCCTCTCAATTTCGAGCTCCAGCCTCTTCATCGCTCTTTCTTCCTTCTCTTTCTCGTATGTTCTGTTGGCTTCCGCCCTTTCTTTCTCATCTATTCTCTTAGCCTCCTCCTCTTTCAGATCTTTCTGAACGAGTTCCCACGCCACTTCTATGCCTTCCGCACTGCTACCACTTTCTTCTATTTGCTTCAAGAGCTCACTCTTTTTCATAGTCTCGTCCCATTCAAGTGCTAACTCCTCACATAACAGCGACAATTCCGCCTTTCGCAACTTCCTCAGATCCATGGTCACTGCTTAGCGATGCCTTTTGCCTAAACGAACACACTTTTTGTCCGAACAACTACAAATCCCCAGGAATTCAAATTATTGACCCAGAATTTGAAGCCTGGCAAATCCTAAGACAAAAACCAAACGCTCACCCGCAAATGCAGTGCCGTGTCACCAGGTTCATCCCAGCTGCTGTCATCCAAATGTTGGGATCCGGTGGGGTGCCGTTGCGCCTCCCGACTCGTAGGAGAGGTTGCCGTTGCAAGGAGCGGACTCCGAGACCGAAGACGATTGAGAAGAAGGAAGATGTTTTATTGTACATGATGATGAGAGCTCATCGAGCGCGTCTGTGTTCTTATTTTATACAATACTATATACAATAGTGACCAATCCCAAGGTCGTCTCCGCCTTCGAAGAGAGGGGGTCACGCCCCGCCTTCGCTGCTTCTCTGCGGCAAGGGATGACGTGGCCCAAGTGGCAGCCGATGCCGATCCCCGGAGAAGAGGCTTGCTGAAAAACAACAGCACAAATGAAAGCACTCTTCCCGGCCTCGTCCTTTTGACGACACACCGCCGTGTTCTCACAATGGGGCCGCCGTAGAGCCACCTGCTTGCAGCAGACCTGTGTCCGGTGCGCTGCCGTACCGCTCCCGCTGCGATGATGCCGCCGAGTTCATATTTCCAGAAGCGGCACAAACACGCACACCGCACGACCCACCGCCGGTCCATGCGTTCCGGGAACTTCACGTGGGCCGGTATGAGGCTCGAGGCAGGCGGCGAACAAGGCCGTCGCGGCAGTGTCCAAACGATGCCCTTGTCTCTTCGAGACAGCAGCCCAGCGAAGTACATTCGTGGGAAAGCAGGCACACGCGCTCCCCACGGCCATTTTCCCCGAAAAGTAGATCCAGTGGCCACCGCCAGCAGCCTCCCTCTACCACATCCGTGGGGGGCCCACACCGATCTTAACAACGTCCACATTATGGTAGGATAGTTGAAGTCGCCTAGAATAGTTATGAAGGCTGATGGGTACCGCATTATAATTTCGTTGGTGTAATCTAATGTTCGCATCTGGGGGGCGGTAACAGACGCCACAGAAAGACCAGCGTTTTATTATTTGCAACCACCCCGCACCATATCGCTTCCAATGTACACGTCAGGTTTGTAAGAAAAGACTTAAGACACTTGAAGTGGCCGCCTTGTCTTCCATCCCTATTGCGGCGATAAATGTTCAAGGACGTCAAAATGGTAAAAATGTCGTTATCGCAAACATGAGCATTTAGCCAAGTCTCGGTTACAGCAATCACGTCGATCGCAAGACAGAGGCAGCTGCGTAGCTTGATCTCCTCTCGAGGCAACCACCCAACGATTCATTGCCGTCAGTGGAATACGATGCAGTTCTCAGCACCAGTTTCTCCACTGTATATCAAGATCGTCTAGTAGCATATTGTCCCAACGAAGCTTCCTTTTCGAGAGCTCTTGAAACAGTAGCTTCGCTTCCATAATGAAATGAGCTAGTATGCCCAAGGGTTCGAATATTCTTGGCACATTCTGTAGCGCGGTCCTCTTGCGCGGCTTCTCAGCTCACAAATGACAATTTCGCCAAGTCCCTCTATAGACAGATGTATGACAGCTGTATCTAGACTATTACCTGCATGGAATGCAGAAAAATGTAGGGGCTGAGAGCCATTCATTGAGCCACTGAAAGAAAAATTATACGTGCAATGTTTAGGCGCACTAGGAGAGTGAAAGGGGTAAGGAAAAATGTTCACGTTAATGACGTCTTAGTGAAAATCACATGAAAAAGGCATGGGCTGGGCATGTACTGTTAGAGTAAGCTACACTATTGTCATCACAGGCAACAGAGTATGAAGGGAAATTTCGCAGTGGATGGCGGAAGTTACGGTGGGCAGATGAGGTTAACTTCGCTGGTATCACACGGCCACAGGACTGTGTGAACTGCAGAAATACGGCAAAGGTCTCTGCCCTGCAGTGGGAATAGTTTATGAAGGAAATAGAGAAGCACACTCCCTAAGAGTGTCAGCGATCCCGAGCTATGAGACACGGGAAGCAATGGCCGGGAAATATTCCTAGAACCGACGTATGAGTTCCCCGTAAACGACCCTGCGAAAGCTTGGACTACCCTTCGGTGCACCAGCAAAACGCCAGCAGTCTTTCAAAGACCGAGTCAGAGCCACGGGTGATCAAACAAAACATATTCTCATTCAACAGGCCGTTCAGAAAAACGTGCGCAAACACGGATCTTCAAAGTACAAACATAGATGGGGCACATCATAACACGGAACCACCCAAAAAGAAACGTACAAGCTAATGCACTACAATATAGAATAAAACACAAAAAAGAGTCCCATTCACTAGAGTCACTCGAAGCGTTAAGATTGAGCGTGCAGGCCGATCTCGTCCGGTTGGTCCGTCTAGCAGCGTCGCTCAACTTCTTTCATTGTCCCACTGGCGACTAAGACTGCTGTCGATCACACGTGGTCGACTGTATATGGTCTTCAGCTGGCATTCGAGACATGTCAGCGCGCGTCACGTGATCTCAGCACGCGCAAAGTCGAGAGAATACTATTGATTCAACTGGACTCAACTTCATGACCAAAGGTTGTCTTGTCTTCGCATTACATGCCCGCCCACATCCATTTCTTCGTCTTAAATAATGTGCTTAAAACGCGTTTGTTCCCTGATCCACTCTGCTCTCTTCTTGTCCGTTAATGTTATACCTAGCATTTTCCGTTCCATTGCTCGCCGCATTGTCCTCACTTTATGCTGAACCCTCTTAGTTGGCCTCCAAGTTTGTACCCGTAGGTCAGTACCGGTAATATGCGGCTGTTATACACTTTACTCTTCAGAGACATTGGCAAGCTACCATTCAATATCTGAGAATTTTTTCCGAATGCACTCCACCCCATTCATATCCTCCTAATTATCTCAGCCTCGCGGTTCGGATCAGGGGTCACTACCTGGCTTAAGTAGACATATGCACTTAACCACTCCAAATGCCTCGCTGCCTATCTCAAACCGCTGTGCTCGCTCAAGGCTGCTGAACATTACTTTAGTGTTCTGAATATTAATAATTTTCAGACCCACCGTTCTACTTTGCCTGCTTAGGTCAGTAAGCATGCTTTGTAATTCATCTCCCGAGTTACTCAGCAAACAGACACTTATGTATATGTATATAATACAGTAGTTGCGCCGGAAAATATGCGAGGATCTTCATGCAGCGAAAATGCCTGAAATAGGTGATCTTCATGCCTCAGAAAGGGAATTATTTGGCGCAAGACGGAACATCACTGCAAGTTCGGCCAGTCGTTGCCTGACTTAGGGCGCGTTGAAGGTCCTGCCGTGCGCGCCGTTTTTCTTTGTTGGGTTGTTCCAGGCGCGTTGTCTCTCAAGCGATGCCGGGGTCTTCAACGTAGTGGCCCTATTTTCGGACAGAAAACCACAAAGGTCATAAAGTAAAGGAATGGGAGTTAGAAAGTCCATGAGTGGAATAATCATTATCAAGAGCCCTGCAGAAGCTTCTGACAAGGGGAAAATGTTAAAACGAGCACTTCACAGGTTGTAACTTATCTGTGTCTATTCCGCATGATGTGGGGATGCAGGCATACCGCTTAGCTATCTAGTCATCATCATCATAATTGCGTACGCCCACTGCAGGACAAAGTGCTTCCCTACCAAATCTCCAAGATTTGGAAGGATAGGCTCTCAAGGCTATGACAATATGCTGTACGTAGAGTTGGCTAAATCTGTTTATTTTTCCCCATGAACTTGGTTTCTCATTGCATTGCCACATTAATTTCCAGTATAACTGTAGGCGTAACGTTAAAAAAGGAAGCTCCAGTGTTAAATAACAACGCTGATTAGGTCACTCACTCAACTTTCTACGGTAACCCCCATTGCTTTATACCAACACGTTAGTGTTAACGAAAAAGCGAGAAAAGCCACTCCCGTCATTTTTCATATTTTCACTGTGTAGGTGTTCTACCAGTGTCGCCTATTTCAATGGTGTGAGCCACCGTCGTCAACAAGAGGTGTTCAGGAGGACATCTCGCGGGGGTTGTTCATTTTTACAGCGTTCAATTATTTTCGCAATCATGGTAAAGAACTCATGACTTGTCTTTATGTTCCCCATTGCGTGTTGCTGCGAAACCAACCAACAGCCACTAATTATGCCATATTACGGAATGCGTGAAATGGGGGATGCGGACAAACTACGTCATGGAGGCGGTTTCCCCACGAGCAAAGGGCGCACACTACCTGCTCGACTACGTCTTTTATTCAATTCGAATCGGCTTTCCTGTGTAATACTCTATCATCTGAATAACGCGACTGGTTTAAGCAGCCTGCCTGTGGTCCCACTGACATACTCTGGCGTAGCTGTCCAGAGCTGCACACCCATTCTGCAACTGATCTGCAAAGACCATGGGGGTCGGCAGGTCCTGTTTCACATGGAGCAGAACACGGGTGGTGGGCGTGCTTCTCAGTGTCCATGAACTTTCCAATTCAGTGAAGCTCCACCACTGAAGACACCGCTGCCCAATTCTGAAAAGAGCCATATTGCATCACAAGTATTGCAGAAGCTCACTTGGGAAGCACGTCTTTTTCACTGGTGCAACTCAGTGCTTCAAGAAATACGACTTTTTCTATAGTAGTTACACATGTGTTACAGAACTAGAAGCCGACGATTTGAAAATAATATAAGTGAATAAGGACAACTTGGTTACGATTACTTTTTCCTGAATCCATTTTATAAATACTTTTAGAAGATATATCCTAACGTCTGTAATTTCTTTTTATCGCTCAACATTATTCGGAGCGCAACTGTCTCTGTTGTTTCGGTGCTGCTTTCACAGAGACCAATCATAGATCGCGAGAACTATTCTGCCTTCGAAAGCACGGCGTGATAATACACCACAATTATGACACGGCAGCACGGCGATAGCTTGTAGGGGTTTTTCTACTAACTACTACTACTACTGCTAGCAGCGGCATCGCCGCTAGCAACCCCGTGCCGTGGGTTCGAGCACTCGACGAGCAGAGAATGTGGCAGTCGCGTTCGCACGCTAGCTCATCTCAGCCATGCATCGCCGCGCTGCCGCGCGCGTCAGCCCGCGGCCCGTCTCGAAGCGGGACAGCACGAACCGTCGCACGCGGCGAAAGAGAACATTAAGCGCCACCCTCCGTGCATGGTGATTTAATAAACACGTTAAATGAAACAAACAAAACAAGGCCGAATGTATACTCGAATTAAATATAAAGGAAGGATAACAATAACGATTAACAACACGCTAACACAGTAACACAAACAAAGGACAGTAACAATGAACAACACGCGAACACACAATAACACACAAAAATACCATGCAGGGAAGAAGCTCCTAACCCCCGGCCAGCGTACCCGCGACTGCGCGCCCCTAGAAAAGGAAGACAGAAGGAAAAGAACATACAGAGATGGGTGTCGGTCGCAGCTCGCCGCCGTGGTCGCTGGGGCCCGCAGAGGCGCGCGATCCGACCGATGGCCTGGTCGGCCGGAGGGCCACAAAAGTACGTGCGCACCCCTTCGAGTCCCAGGGAGTTCTCCCTAGCATCTCCAAAACCAGAAACGGGCGAACGTTCGAAATTACTAGCTGACCAATGGCAAACTAGTTAAGACCACATGGGCAAAGCGGGCCGCCCCTCGCACTGATGGACCGCCGCTCTGTCCAGCTGGGAGAGGGGGATGCGAGGACATTCCTGGCAAAACATGGCGTCACGCTGGACCCGGTCCCCACAAGCTGAGGTTCAAGAACAAAACCTACCGTGCATCGTGTTCTGGCGTTGCAGTCACGTGCTGTTCCACGACTGTTGACTTTATTTCGCGACGAAAAAAAACTATTTCTCTTCCTCCATTCTTCTATACGTCTGCGGTGTTGAACGATTGCGGCCTGATCTACAAGGCACATTTTACCGAAATCGGCGGCTACCTCGCCTAACATATCTCCGGTTCTACTTATTGGCGCCTTTGTGGATATCATTCTCTTAGCGCGCTAAAGCAAATTTAGAAAATTTACCTGCTCTCACTCCGAAGGCACATGCTTAGCGCCTTAAACGCCTTGCGTAAAGCCTACTAATGATGCCTTAAGGCGGGTGCCGGAAACGCGCCTGATGCTTTTGTTATCCTTTTCTCGTGCTTTTGTAAGTTACCTTAACGCTATAAGTTAAGGTCGGTTCTAGAATACGGCGCTAAGAATTGGGGTTGAATACTACTTCGCAGGCCGTCGGCCAAAAATATGTCTGCAACACGTCAACCAGAGTTGCGCGACCTGAACTGCACAGCTTTGCAAGCGGTAGAAGTGAGGATCAGGGCTTGTTGGCTGTTTTGTAAATGTCTTGTCAATGAAATGCTGACGCGCTTCTAGTCTTTTTCCCAGCACTCTTCCAGGCTTAAAGGGCCCTAAGCTATCCCTGGCATTTTTTTTTTAGCACTTCAAGTTAACATGCGCATCAAGTTGAGAATGCCGTCACGATGAACGATGCCAAATGCCCGTGCGCCTCTCCGGGCATTCCCGAACCGCAACGACGGCAAGGGACAGCAACGTGGTTTTCTATGACGTCACCAGACGCCGAGATCCGCTGATTGGTCGAAGGAGTATTTAGACTTCTGGTTAGTCTGCCAGCACGCTCCCTGCCTGTCGGTGCTTCATCGTCGTGTGTCGTTTGTGTGGACTAGAAACTGTAGCAACTGCCCCGCCACGGTGGTCTAGTCGCTAAGGGACAAGTCGCTAAGGGACTCGGCTGCTGATCCGAGGGTCGCGGGATCGAATCCCGGCCGCGGCGGCTGCATTTCGATGCAGGCGAAATGTTGAGGCCCGTGTGCTGTGCGATGTCAGTGCACGTTAAAGAACCCCAGGCGGTCGAAATTTCCGGAGCCCTCCACTACGGCGTCTCTCATAATCAGAACTGGTTTCGGGACGTAAAACCCCACAAAACAACAAACTGTAGCAACTGTACCAGCGAGCAGAACACGGCGGGGAGCGCTAGCACAGAGCATTAGCACAGAGCAGAACCAACAAAACACTTGCGCGAGCGCGGAGGCAGGCGGAGGCGCGTCAGCCAGAAGTGGACACTTTGAACTGCATGTCATCGACGATATATGTCACGTGACACTCGTAGGCGTGCTGGGCGAGGAGGTGGCACCGGCAACTGCAAGCGGCCGGTGCGTGGCGCAGGAGGAAGCGAAACAAGCAAGCGCCGCGTTTTAATAAACCCATGTTGTTGTTTTGTGTCAAGGTTCTCCTCTAACAGATTGTACGTGGCTGTTGCATCTAAAACAGCACGGTACAGGAAAAATCTGTGAAAACTAAGAAAATTTGCGCTGGGACATGTGAACAAGGCTACAATTTCGGCAGTTCCACGGCAGCTCTGCCACAAACAAACAGCTAGGATGTGCAACTCTGACATATAACGTGGTTTCCTACGGGTGAACACTCCCGGTCGCGCCTCACTCTAACACACTGGAATTAAGGGCAACAGACAGGTACGAGCATTTGCTTATGTTATATATATATATATATATATATACGGCGTACACGGTGCTGTGGTGTTGCACGGCACTGGTTTTCTCTAGCCTCAAAATTAAGTACATCAGAAAACATGCAAGCACTTTGAGCCATATTGTCAACGCAACACGAGGAGCCTTGTTTACAATGAAATGTTCCATCGTACCGACACTCTAGCCACCGATACCACGTCGTGGTACTTCTACCTCCAGGATATATAGAATAGCCTGCACTCAAAATACAAATGAAATAAGTACGTTCTAATTGTTCCATCGTCGCCAGCAAATCCATGGCACATCGACCCCCCAGCCACACAATGGATCTACATATCCGTGCTTGACATGGACGAAAACATCGGTCATGTGGGTTGCCTGCAGCCATCAGGTCTTCCGGAGATGAAACTAGCCGATACTAATTCAGCATAGATTATATTACGCAGCACACAAGTCCCAAACTGCTTCGAAAACATCACAACTGCGCGACGCACGGACGCCGAGACTCCGCACGCACGCCTCACTTCACCGGCTTGGCTGGGCTAGCCCGCCGCGCCGCTCACATGTGCTGTAGGAAACTAATCTCGTGTTTCATGATTTTTCAGGGAGATGTAAAAAACTCTTCTGTAGAGAGCTTCCGCTGCGCGTCCATTTTGCGCAATTGAGTGCAAAGAAATTCAAGAGATAAATGCGTATGACTGCATCTCCATAAATTGGTTTAATTTCCAATGCATGCTGTGCAAACGTGATATACCGGTATATTCCGTCTCCATGAAAACATTGCAGAACGTTAATCTGAACACGCATACCATGTATACATGTGCAGCCTCTTCCAGTCCATTTTCAAATCCCAGGTAGACAAAATTTCCAAGGCCCTCCACTATCATACTCGTGTCGTGGTTTTGAGATGTAAAACCAATGATAAAACATACAGAGATTTCAACTACTCATACAGTCATTGTCATTAGAGCACCGCCAAATACATGGTGCCCAGTTTGGCTGCCAGCAGATGTATTCTCACGTGGTCCCAGATGTCCCAAAATTTGGACCACATGCAAGCCTGATGGTCCCACTTTGCTGCGGTATGGGGTACCAGACGGTCACCATCAGGTCCCAGACGGGCCCCATCAGGTCCCACCTGGTCGCCAACGGGTTCCAGATGGGCCCGATCGGGTCTCAGTTGGCTGCCAACGGGGACCAGTTGGTTCCACTGAGACCATTTGGTTCCAGGGTGGGACCGGTCAGGAACCAACTGGGATCATTTGGTTCCAGGCTGAGAGCAGTTGGTCCTGAAGTCCCTAGATGTTCTTTTTTTTTTTGGTTTTTAAGTAGCGACAACTACCTCCTCCCCCGGCACCCTCTCGCTCAAAGCCCACGTCCATGTTCTTCCTAAACACGTGGAGCAGAGCACGCGCGCGCAGATAGCGTCCGGCCGTCAACACACGTTCCTATCAAATATGATAGTGGTCGTGCCATAAGGAAACGCCTACTGAAACGCGCAACTTTCTTTGACGTTCTCTCGCTGCAGTGTTCCAGTAACAGCTTCAGGAAGAACATGGCTGCCAAACGCAACGCCGACCAATCAGATACACCTGTGGCGCATCAAAGCTTTTCGCTACTTAAGAAACGGAAAAAATAGATAGGGACATTTGTTGGTCCTAGCTGGTACCAGTTCATTACCAGTTACACATTTTCACCAGGGTCGGCTTTGCGGGTGTTAGTGATCTGCATGCAGAGTTTAACAATCGCGGGGACAGCAGCCACATTAAAGGGCACTTCCGGTGGTTTTCTCACCATGTTCTGATATCAATGTTGTCCAATGGCAGTGATAGTCCTGCAACCGCCAGGGTGTTTCAGTTTGCTCAGAAACGCGCCAATAATTTTAAATAACCAATAGAAAGTCGTCTTCAAACCGAAACCGAAACGAGTAGATGCTTCGTGGAGCGTGTGCGGTGACGTCATAAACTTCCGGTCATCAGAGGTATGGAACTGGCGCCAAAGAAATGCCAATGGCGAGGCCATCCGACAGTGTATTGAGTTATGCCAGCTTTTCTTACCTTTACAGCGACGATTTGAGCGCTGAAGTATCGCTGCTTTGCTTTTGAAGGCCCGCTGGCTCGGGTAAGCAGCGCGGAGTTGATGACGTCAAAAACACAGGGTGACTCGCGTGAGAATCCGCTAATAATTTTTAAAATTCATTTACAGGAGAACTAAATGACCTACGTCCGCCTGACTTGGCGTATATTATTACAGTACCGAGAAGATATTTGGATATTTGGAGATTGGATATTTTATTGAGATCAGTGGACACTGAAAAATCGCTGGAGTTGCCCTTTAAGCGCGATCCCGCCGCGGTTGTCCCATGTCGGCTTGAGGGAATGCAGACGTAGCTTGCACTGCGAGGCACGAGGCCACGTGCGGCGCGCTGAGTGAAAGTCTGATGATCCGGTGACAGTGTTGACAGCGTTGCCAGGTCGGATGAGGCGGCGTAGCCAAAAGCAAGATGAACTGTAGCCAAAATACAGCCAAACACAAAAAACAGCCAAACAATTTGTAGCCGAAATAGCCTATTTTGAATGTTCTTTCCTCTCTACATACATTCGACGAGGACAATCCTTCTTTTTTGCACAGTCCTAGTAACAGAATGTTGACGTCATGACGGTCGACCCGTAACGTGTTTGCGGCATGCCCAAGGGCCTACTGACAAGTTGAGACTTTATGATTTACTCGTAGCGATTAGGCAGGATCAACTGTATGAAACGGTTTATAAACGACGCACTGCGTCCGCAGCTCGTGTTAAATTAGGTGAAAGTCATTATTCAGGCAGCTCATGAGGCATTCACCGAACGTTAATTTGTACAGAAAATATAACTAAATCCAGCAACCCAGAACAGATAACTCCACTAAAGGATACTGTAACCACGTTTACTCAGCGATATTTTCCACGACTGAGTGCCATCTAACCTAGCGTCTCCTCGCTTAATAATAATCATTAGGGCAGACGTGGGAACATTAGCAGCATGTTACAGCTACCTGTGATGCCAGTTTAACTGATATTGCTTAATTGGGGGCATTGCTCTTTTGTTACAGTAATCAAAAAGTACCACTAGATCCTCGCCGAACATGCCAGCTAGCGTTTCACTTCCTGATTTGTATTGTGTTCATTGACTGTACATTACGGCAGTGTTGTTCTAACAGCACCCACACCACTCTTTGAGACCACACCGCACATGCAAAGTCATTTATAATGTTTCTGTTGTCATTCTATTCCTGTGATCGGTCTCAGTCACGGAAACCTGGCTAAAAACACGCTCTACCGCACCGTTCGACACAGGCAGGCAAAGAAGGGCGAAACCCGCTTTGGACAAATTAGGAAAGAGGGGCTCACGAGCAGCTTTTTTTGTTTCCACAACGGTGCGACGAAATTCCGCCACATTCTCACTAACTATGAGAGACGGAAGCTTCGCCTACAGAGCTCCGTACTCTATTTCAATTATATATTTGTCACCTGTTGAGTTGGAAGCTGATAAAACCTTTTTGAAATTTTGAAAATGGCATGTCGCGGACATAGCTTCGGTTTAGGTATTTGAAGTTTCCGAATAACTTCAAGTTCTCGGGAAGTCTCTTTATGAGCGATTCCACGTTCGACAACGATTCCATGTTCGACAACGGTCTAACATGCTGCCCTTTTCGGAATCCGCGAGTGAGCTCTCGTGAAAGGCCTCCAAAAACGCAGCTCCAAGAGCACACGCACGTGGGTGAAGCAAGTGCCCTTCCCAGTCAGCGGTTGGTGACGCGTGCTCGCGAAGCACTATCTTCGATAGCCCGTAGATGAAGATCCAAATCTTCGAAGAGCTTAGCGGGGTCTGCTGACCCTATCAAACTCCATTTTTCGAGCAACAGTATGTGCTGTTAAAAAAGGAAACGCACTAATGGGGAATATCCATGGTCCACGCGATAAATTATTCACTTAAAACGTAAAAAGTCGGCGGAAGCCTGGTAACAAAGATGACATCTAAAGCCTTATCTCCAACTTACGACAGCTAACGCGGTCGGCAAAACAAAGCTTTTTCTCAGTTACTCTACAGTAATTCATGACGAAAGAACCCCCAAAATTCTGGCATTATCTGTTAAAAGATAAACGATGCAACAAGTTCAGTGCTTTCTTCCAGTCCGCATTCACGCGGAGAGCTTCGCATGCTCAGTTACGGTTACACGACTGCGTTTGCCCTAAAGTGAAAACGATGTTTATTTATTTATTTATTTATTTATTTATTTATTTATTATTTATTTATTTATTTATTTAATTCAATATACTGCAGGCCAATTGGCCCAAGCAGGAGGGGCAGTACACATAAAAAATACAATAATGGCATAATACATGCAATGGTACAAACTAGAACAGAACAATACAGAACAATAAACGCTCGAGAACAAAAAACTATGGGTGCATGAAATTAATAACGTTCATATATAGTGAATTGAAACAAAATCAGCACCTAAGAAAACATTTAATCTATCAGAAAATATGCTCTTACAGAGGTTTAACGAAGTGCGGCGACAAAATGACTGAATCGGGAAGTCTATTCCAGTCCTCTATAGTTCTGGGAAAGAAGCTATTTTTAAATGCCTTAGTTCTAACGAAAATTGGTTTCAGTTTATGAGGTCTGGTGTGTCTTGTTTGTCGAGTTGTTATAGGAAGAAGGTATGGCAAATCATTTACATTCAAGTTACCAGGCAATATATTCTGTAGAAATTTTATGCGATGAAACTTTCTTCTGGAAAGTAAATGTTTTGATTTCAGTCATGAGTGCACTAGGGGAATCTGTAGTCTTATATTTATTACAAATAAACCTAGTGGCCTTGCGCTGAATCATTTCAAGCTGATTAGTATGTTTTAATGTATGAGTATCCCAAATTCGGTGACGCATATTCTAATTTCGATCGCACGTAAGTGTTCACAGCAAGCAAGCACACTTCAGGAGAAGCATAACGTAGCCTTCTACGCAAGAAGCACAACTTCTTAAAGGGACTGTCTACCGCCCTTCATCGCTCTCCCGTTTTTTGGCTCAACACAAAGCGTACCTTTCGAAGTGTCCCAGCGTGCAGTGGTTTCTCCAGAATCTCAATAGAAATTATTAAAACACAATTTTTTTCATCTACGAAGTCGCTCCCTTCCTAGTGTAGGCATGCCAGCAACACTGGGTACCGCGCATGATGCGTCGTCGTCCCCCTGGAAACCCTTTCGGGCGCGGGAGGCATCTCAACGCGAACTGGCTTCAAGGTCGGCATTCCAGAGGCGACGACGAGGAGGAGAGGCGAGGGAAAGTCGGCGCGCGGGGGTGCGTCTCGGACATGCAGCGCCGCATGCATGACAAGCGCAGTACTACGCGCCTCCGCAGGCAGACGAATTCGAAGACAGCGCCACATGCGCCACCCCGAAAGCAGCGAAAAAAAACGAATTGCTCTTGCACGCTATAACAAGGTGTCTCACAGGGTGAAGTACGCATGTAAGACATACATAATAGTTTTTCAGCAGAGTACGCATACCTGCGTGGGCTGGTTCTCGTACACTTGGAAAACGACGAACACGCTGTTGGGTGTCGCTAGCGGCGTTTTTTTCACCACTTTCAGAGCGAAATTAAAAACATAATTCCTTTTTTGTGGGGTGAAAGCGTGCTCGTTCCCGTAAATGTGACGCACGATCTGCCCAATTTTACCACAATCTCAAAAAATTTTCTGAGCGGTAGACAGTCCCTTTAAATGCCTTCGTACATATTTCTGCAATATGTTTAGTCCATGTTAATTTGTCGGTAAAAGTGATTCCAAGGTACTTGTAACTGTCAACTGTTTGAACAGGAAGGCTGCTGGAGTGGTACTCAAATATTATTGGGGCCTTTTTTCTCGCGATTCTTAATAATACTGTTTTCTGTACATTTAACTGCGTATGTCAGGAGTGGCACCGAGAATTTATGTTATTGTGTGCGCGTTAGAGCAAATCTTGGTCTCTGGTAGAAGTTATTTCTTTAAAGATAATGCAGTCATCTGCGAGCAGTCTTACTGATACTGATGATGAAATACTCTATTATATCATTAATGTAAAATAAGAACAACACGGGCCCCAATACACTACCCTGTGGTACACATCAGCTAACAGGAAGCAGCCGAGAATGACAACCATTAATATCAACAATTTGCTTGTTGCTCAACTATGATGCAGTCTACCTAATGAGATAATCGGAAGACCAATTAGTTCAAATTTTGTATGAGTTTTGAATGCGACACTTTATCGAAAGCCTTACAAATGTCGCGAAATAGCATGTCAACTTGGGCACCTTTATAAAGAACCATACAGATTTCATGTACCGTTGTTACTCACTGCGTTACTGTCGACATACCTGCCCGGAACCCATGCTGATAAGGTGGCGGTGTTGCGTGCATAGTTCGCGGTGCTGCGTGCACTTGCATTTATTTATTTATTATTTATTTATTTATTTATTTATTTATTTATTTATTTATCTATTTATTTGTCAATGGATGGATGGATGGATGGATGCTATGAGGGCCCCTCTATAAAGGGGCGGTGACATGTGCGCTACCAGGTTCGCAAAAAAATTAGGGACTTTTCTTTTTTCCCCCTCTCTCTTCAAGTTGGCCTCATGTCTTTTAAGTGTACTTAATTAAATGGATCGTACTACAGCAAAAACGGAAATTCATAGCCCAGTTCCCTGCCCCTTATGGCAGAAAGTCCATATTTTTCCCTATAATTATTTTTGTCCGTTCTCTCTAGCTTTCTGCCACCAGTATTCTAACCGTCTCTTACTTATTTCAATCGCGGCTATGTTCAGCTTCCCGTTGTTCTCCCTAAAACCCAAGGCTTCATGTAGGGTGGTGCCCAAACGTACACCTGGGTGGATATTTCCGCATTCAATCAGAACATGCTCGGTCGTTTTCATATCTTCCTCACAGCACGTGCATTTTTGTTCTTTACTGAATTTCGCTTTATAACTAGGCGTTCTAAGGCAGCCCGATCTCGCTTCAAACAGCAAAGCGCTTCCTCTATAATTATGATGAAATGCCTCCTCCTTTATTTCGTTTTTGCCTTTTCGGTAGTTATTCAGAGTCGGTTTTTTTCCCATCGCTGCCATACAGTAAACCTTCTTCGCCTCTATCACTTTTCCCTTTACGCTCTTTGTTGTCAGTTCTCTTAGAGCCGTATATTTACTGGTGAGCCTCCTAGTTCCTTTTCTCCCCTGCGTGTTGTTACATCGCCGGACACAGCAACGGCAAGCGTACGCAGACAGCCGGAGGCTAGGCAAAGAATGAACGTTTATTCCGTCGTGAAAGCTTATTTTATAGCTTAACCAAGGAAGGAGGGAGAGGGAAAAACAGGGGTAGACTGCAATCTGCACAGGCCTCAACAGAAACACGAAGGGGGGGAGAGAGAGGAAAATGTGGCAGCGCGTTGTTTGCAAGACTTCTCTCTTCTTAAAAACGGAACCGTTGCACTGGTTTGCGGGGCCTGGTGGAATGTCGTAGCACTGGCCCCGCGCTCGCGGTAGCCGCCTTTGTAGGACAAGCCTGAGGCACCGTTGTCGGCTGGTGGTCGTTGGGGCTTGCGCTAGTGGTGACTTGAGGAGAAAGTGCTGCGGAGGTTGTAGTAGAACACGCCGGAGATTTTTCAGGCCGCCTGGACAGCTGAGGCTAAGATGATGTCACGCCCGGGGAGGTTGGCGACTGCATTTCGTGTGGATGGCGTACTTGGTCAACACGGAGTCTGAGTAAAGAATCAGGAGTTTGGATGGTCACCATGCGGGATCCCGACGTAGACTTCACACGTCCTGGTGTCCACTTTTATCCGACACCGTAGTTCCGCACGTACACGCTGCTGTCCACGGGGACTACCCAGTCATCCGACCCTGGTGGCAAATCTGCAACAGTTGAAGGAAAACATGAGTCCAATCGTGATCGCAACTGAAAACCTAGCAGCAACTCAGACGGAGACTTCCCCGTCTTCTGTGGCGTTCTCCTGTAGTTGAACAGAAGCCTCACGAGGTTGTCTTCCAAATTCCTCTCCCTCATCTTTCGAAGCCCGTCCTTTATCGTACGTACCGCTCGTTCTGCAGCTCCATTAGACTGCGGATGAAAAGGCGCTGTTCGCATATGCATAATGTTGTTCTTTGCCACGAACGTGGCAAATTCCTGGCTTGAAAACTGCGTACCTTTATCTGAGACGATGGTTCGCGGAACACCGAATCGGCTGAACATTGTGCGCAGACAGCCGATTGTGCGTGTTGTTATGGCATGCTTTACAGGCACGGCTTCGATCCACTTAGTATGGGCGTCTACCACCACTGGAATCATTTTCCCTGCTATTGGTCCGGCAAAATCGACGTGTATCCGCGACCATTTTTTCGTTCGTTTTTGGCCAGTTGACTGGTGGTGCTGCAGGCGGCATTGGCATGTTTTGGACACAGTTCGTGCAGCTGGCTGATAGCGCTTCGATGTCACGGTCTACTCGAGGTCACCAGAATTTTGACCTTGCCACTGCTTTCATTCCCGACGAGCCTTGGTGAGACTCGTTCAACAGTGTCAAAAGTCTGGCCCGCGCTTTTTCAGGGATGACTACACGATGCCCCCAATAAACTAGACCACGAGCTACGGACAACTCTAGCTTACGGTCGAAAAACGGCCGCATCGTTTCATCCAGCTGTTTAGCGCTTTTGGGCCAATATGTAATGCTTCACCACCGTTAGTGTAGGGTCTGTGGCCGATAACTGCTGTAACTCCCGTGTTGTGATCACACCGTCGTCAAAGTTTTCAAGGGCAAGGACATATTCCGTTGGGATTTTAGGTCCACCACCTGGGATTTTTAGGTCCGATATTTCGCGGAGGAAATGGAAAATCCCAGGTGGCGCCTTCCTTGTAACATTGGACGTTAAGCTCACTCTACACGAATATTCCGCATGACGACGGCATAAAAGCTCTCGTGCAGTCCTACAGCAACCACAACCCTACCGCATATCCGGACCAAAAAGTACTTGGATTCCTAACGAGGCTCGTCCTGGAATTAAACAGCTTTGAATTTAATGATCGGTACTACCTTCAAACCAGCGGCACGGCAATGGGCACCAAGATGGCACCAAATTACGCTAACATATTTATGCACCACATAGAATCTAATTTCCTCTCGTCTTATAAGACTAGGCCGATGTTCTATAAACGCTACCTGGACGACATATTCTTGATCTGGACTCATTCAGAAAACGAACTTCTCAAGTTCATACAGGTCTTCAACCAAGTGCACCCAAGTATTTCTTTTACGCACATTTATTCTAACACCGAAATAAATTTTCTTGATGTTCACCTACGGCTAGAAGACGGTGCACTAGTCACGAGCGTATACAGAAAACCTACGGATAGACAACAGTACCTTCACTTCAATAGCTGCCACCCGCGCCACTGTAAAACTAGCATTCCTTATTCTCAGGCACACAGATTCAAAAGAATATGCTCCCGCACGGAAGACTTCCATAAAAGCACCGCACGGATGCGTGAAGTGCTTGTCGATCAAAAGTACCCACCATCTATCATTGAGGATGCGATTGTGAAAGCTGAAAATCTCGACCGCCAGGCGCTCCTGTATGACCAAAAAGACACCAACCACGAACGCCGAAAAAACCTTGTTCTAACTTTACTAGCAATCCACCGAACGTTAATAAAATCTTCAAAAAACAATTTAGAACAAAGCGACCGACTCTCCAAAATTTTTACCGATCCTCCCCGTGTGGTATACAGGCGACCGAAAAGCATAAGGGATCGCGTTGTACATTCAAAAAATTTGCAGATCCCACGTGCAGTGGGAATCAAGGTAATGCGAAGCCCGCATAAGGAACGTAAAATGGATTTGCATTGTTGTCTAGCTATACCGAGTTTCGTACATATGAAGTTAACGAAACGGCCGCAAGAGCACCAACACTGTGGCATGAAAATCATGCCACTCATACACACATGTCATGATTCTAACGTTATGACTTGACATTTACGTTTGTCATGCAGTCGTGTTGGACCATAGCAATTTTGGTATACATCCCTTTAAGGAAATGAGTGGCATGTAGATCATGCCGCTAATGACATACATGTCACGATTTTCATGTTATGACCTGTCATTTATGATCGTCATGCAGTAATGTTGTGCCAAACCAATTTTCGTATAGTCTCCGTGCAGTCGAGTTTTCCATGTGCGACATCAGCGCCAAAATGCACTGCCTGGCAGAGAGAAGAAGCAAAATTTGTGGACAGACTGTGACAGGAAAATACGCGAACGCTATGCGCGTCTCCAACTCTATAGCAGCAGCGCCCGCCCGTCCCACCTTCTTTCGTTTTATTTCCTTCGAGACGCGCGCTCCAAACCTGCGGCAAACTGTTCCAAAGGGCGACGCCGCGAGCGTTCGTGTGGTTCGCAGCACGCCCGGAAAGCAGCGAAGAAACGCACGCGTCGCTGTCGCCTCGGTTTCCACCGTGCTTGCGAGTCTCATACGTGCGACCCAAGCGGTCAATGTCAGCGATACTGAGCCGTCCGACGAGAGCTACGTAGCGCCCTCTGGCCAGTGGACGGAGCCCATACATCCCATTAACGAAACGCCAGTATAGGGCCAGGACCATGGCATGTAAATCATGCCGGTCATGACACGCGTGTCATGATTCTAGTGTTATGAACTGTCATTTACGTTCATCATGCTGTCGTGTTGTGCCATGGCATGTAAATCATGCCGCCCATGTTATGCTTTTCATGTTATGACCTGTCATTTATGTTCGTCATGCAGTCATATTCCTGCATACCAATTTTCCTACACATCCCACTAACGAAACGGCCAAGAGAGCACCAAGACCATGGCATGTAAATCATGTCGCTCATGGCATGCATGTCATGATTTTCATGTTATGACCTGTCATTTACGTTCGTGATGCAGTCATCTTGTGGCATGCCAATTTTCGTATACATCCCGTTAACGAAACGCGTGGCTTGTAAATCATGTCGACCATGACATGCAAATCATGATTTTCATATTGTGACCTGTCAGTCATGTTCGCCATGCAGTCATGTTGTGGCATACCAATTTTCGTACACATCCCATTAACCAAACGGCTAGGAGAGCACCAAGACCGTCGCATGTAAATCATGTCACTCATGACATGCATGTCATGGTTTTCACGTTATGACCTGTCATTTATGTTCGCCATGCAGTCATATTGTGGCATACCAATTTTTGTATACATCCCATTAACGAGACGACCAGGAGAGCACCAAGACTGTGAAATGTAAATCATGCCGCTCATGACACGCATGTCATGATTTTCTTGTTATGACCTTCCATTTATGTTCGTCAGGCAGTCACGTTATGCCATACCAATTTTTGAATACATCCCATTAACGAGACGACCAGGAGAGCACCAAGACTGTGACATGTAAATCATGCCGCTCATGACACGCATGTCATGATTTTCATGTTATGACCTTCCATTTATGTTCGTCAGGCAGTCATGTTGTGCCATACCAATTTTCGCATACATCCCATTAGCGAAACGACCAGGAGAGCACTAAGACCGTGGCATGTAAATCATGCCGCTCATGACATGCATATCATGATTTTCATGTTATGACCTGCCATTTATGTTCGTCGTCTAGTCATGATGTGGCATACCAATTTTCGTAAACATCCGATTAGCGAAACGGCCAGGACAGCACAAAATCGTAGGCGGCTAGATAGATAGATAGATAGATAGATAGATAGATAGATAGATAGATAGATAGATAGATAGATAGATAGATAGACACGCTCAAACTCGCCGAAGTTCGCTAAGAAATGCTTCGCATTTAAAAATAGGAACAGTGCCTCTCGACGGGTGTCGACCCTGTGGGAAATCCAGATGCGGCGTGTGCAAACACATCCAGAGAACAAAAGTTGCAGAAAGCACACATTCGAATTTTAAGCACAGAATAAAAGGACAACTTGACTGCGACTCAAACAATGTTATCTCTTAGAGTGTGGAATATGTAACGTGCAGTACATAGGACAGACGGACACACCATTCAGGATAAGATTCAACAACCATCGGTCCCATGTGCGCTCACTACCTGGCCTTCCGCTCTCTAAACACATCAACTTGAAAGGTCACAGCTTTGAGGATGTCAGGGTCACACTACTGCAAAGTAACTTTCGAAGCACCAGAGAACGTGAGCAAAGGGAATCTTACTTTATCTACAAATTTGGCACAATTAAGCATGACATAAATGAACATCCTGGCGCTCTCTCGGTGTTACGATCGTTAGGAAGTGAACAGTCGAATTGATAAACTTTGTATCCTCAATTACAAGATCGGCCATTCCCGCCAATTATCATTACCTCATTCGACATTACTTTTTTTTTTCTTTTTTTAAAGCTGTGTACGCCCGATTCTATCGGCCTGGCCCTGTTTGCATTACCCGTGCAGTGCAAGCCGACACACGCAAAGTGGCTCCGGAGATCGTACGACAAGAGGGGAGAATACGTCATTGTGTTGTACACAGAACTTTACTGCTTCAAAACCTCGCCTTTCTGTGCGGCTCTTTTCCTTCATGTCGCCCTTTCTTCTTCCTTGCCTACCTTACCCCGCCACGCGGTGGCGCCGAGTGCGTATACAAATGTGGCTGCAGTCGGGAACAAGAGCGCTGCGCCTTTCATGCCTGAATACCTCCCCCGTTGTTCCCTCCTGGGGCGCGCTGCTGTGCAGCAGCACCACAGAGGCAACATCCAAACCGCATAAGGTACGCCAAGGAAAGTGTCGTTAGTTTCGCCAGATATAAGCTGGCGCCACGGTTTACAATGCCTAATTGATGGAGTGCTCTTAAAGATGTCTACGGACTCGGGCAGCACTGGCGCGGCGGGCCGAACTCATCCTTCTCGCTGTTTCCCCCATTTTCGCCCCTTTGTCTTTTTTTCTTTTCTCTATTTTCTTTCCTTTTCTTTCGTTCTCTCTCTCTCTGTGGTGTGTATGTGTGTGTGGGTGTGTGTGTACGAGTTGCTTTTGCGTGACTTGCTCATCTTTTGTTGCAGTGAAGGTGCCAGCAATCTTTTTATTATTTTTATTTTTTATCTTTATTATTTCCGTATATTTTCAACCCACTCATTCGCTTCCCACCCTTGTCCTTCGCTCCTTACTACAAGGCAAAGTGTGTATATAAGGCCATACTGGCCTGTGGTTAACATGTCTTGAAAAAGGTCGGGCTCCGACCGAATCGTTGACTTAATAAACCGTCGTTCTCTAAGAGGCGCATCGTCAATTCTGTTATATATATATATATATATATATATTGACGCCAAGCAAAGTACCCACCGCGGAGCAAGTTTTGAGAAGCAAGCTCCCCACTACAGGCACCGATCTCGAGCAGAGGAAGACGATGAAGAGCGCAATTGTGCGAGCGTTCTTTTGGTGCTGGCCGCCATTAAAGAAGGCTGTCCTCTTCCGCCGATCGTGTATTGCTTATCTTCGTGACAAGATATATATATATATATATATATATATATATATATATATATATATATATATATATGTGTGTGTGTGTGTGTGTGTGTGTGTGTGTAACATACGTGGGCTGGATATTTCCGCCTTTTATAAATGCAAAACGTTGACAATAGGCGAAAAAAAGCGACATTAGGTAAGAAACACCATACTCTTTTACAAGTGAAGGGTACGCTGTGTTAGGTGCGGTAACAATACTTGACGGAAGAAAAGGTATATGCAAAAGTACATATTCGGCACTTACATTTGCGTACTTTTAAGGAGTAGATGGTCCCGTCGTGATGATATGTCGGTTGGTGGTTTAATGTAAGTTTTATTGATCGCCGTTTTCTCAATTATTATGTTGTAGAAAAGACATATTATTTACGCCTTCAGGGCAGTAATGACCATTCAAGTGCACTGATAATTTCTCTTGACCTTTTGGTGAAGTTGTAATCCACCTGTCACAAACCGGGTGGCACGTTTCTGCATGCGCTGCAATTCATCAATATTTACCTTAGTGACCGGGTCCCAGGCAGCGCAAGCATATTCTAAAATTGGTCGTACCTTTGACACGTAAAGGAACTTTTAAGAACATAGGGTGCAGTTCTGAATTTGCGTCGTAGCAAGTTCAACACGCGAATGGCTTTTAATCGATACCCTGCTAACATGATCATTCAACGATAGTGTACCAGCTACCACACAAGACCAAAAAGACGTCTTATTGGGGGATTAACGTCTTAGTTCGCGTGGCTGACGTCTCAAATACATCAGCCACGCGAACTAAGCGGGAGCGACATCAAAGGGACAATGAATCCGTCCTACGCAAGACGGTAAGCAGACGTGGAAAAATACCGAGCCCCCCGCCCCCACTCCCTCCCCACCGGAGATAAAAACGCAGGGCATGGCTCAAAGCGTCGGCGGGCGTCGCCACAATGCACGGCGCCGAGATGTCGCCAGCTGCAATGGGGCCGGGAGGGAGGCGCCAGAATGTCTGGCTCCTTCTCGCCGGTTGCCGGGGAGATGAGGCGAGAGGGCGCAGGCTGGCGCAAACACGCGGAGACACGAAGCAAAGGCAGCGAAGCCGCGGAGCTCGTTTGCGTGGTTGGCGGCGGAGTCAGTGTAGTCAAGTTGTTGGCGGCTGGCTCTTCCTTCGTTTCTGGCGAAAATTCCGTTACCGTGCTGCAACTGCTGCGTGTGTTTTTCTGGTGGCATTATGTTCTTTCTACTTTCCTCCTTACGTTAACCCTGGTTCAATCAAGGCGCTTCTGTGACTGGATCCCGTAACACCAATGACTACGTCTCGCCGAAAATAAATCTAAGTACGACATTTGAATGGCTTAGCATGATGCCTGTAAGATCACTCATGTGTTCCGCGGATTGGGCAAATCGGTCTGTGACAGATACAAGGAGCATTAATGCTATGTAAGCTAATAAGTTGGTTGACGCATTAAACACAAAGCAACGCAACTGCGGTTTTATTATTCAGATCACCGTGTATGAATGCATTCTGAAACTTTCTTAGGTCTATGTGCGTGTTCAGCCTGATTAGTGAGTAAGGAGTGCATTGGATTCGTTCCCACCATCCTGTCATTTGGTCGTTACGGGTAGCGAGTGCAGCGCCTGTACAACAATGTGGGATAGTAGTAATTTACTCGTGTCTTACGCAGACGAATACATGCATGTGATATCGCGCGTTGTAGGGCAACCGTTGCCGCGCGTTCTTTAACTGTGGCATTGCAGTCGTGAGATTTCAGTTCAGGGCTACGAAATTTACGTGCATGTGATGTGGATGTGAAAATCGCGCATTGTTTGTTGTGGCATGTCAGCAGAACTGCCGCAGGCAATCATGACGTCTTATGGTGGTGGAATGACTTCTCGCAGCTCAGCATTCATATGAGCATGAGTGTCGTTGTGCTCGTTCTCGGTCATATTTAAACTTTGTGAGAGGCATGTGACTCGTTCGCGAATGTTCGTTATTATTAATTGTCATTGTCCACGCTGTTGCGGTTTTCTGCATTGTGGGGTTCGCCATTCTTGCAGACCGCAAATACCAAAACAATTACACGACCTGTTGTCTGGTTCCACAGTATTGTTACAGGGACGCTGTTGTGCACAGTAGATTTTTGGTATGCCATAAGCTGTGCAGTGTTTCACGTGGTACGGACTGGGGAGTGAAGACTTGGACCAGGTTGCTGGGCTGATAGCGCAGGACAGAGATGATAAGGGGACGAAAAGCGAATTAGTACGTCGGGCTATGGGTGAGCGGCGTGTTACTACGACCTATACATGAACGTTTGGACGTATTTTGTTTATTTTTATTATATATTACGGGCGCCGCCAGCTTGTCCGGTGCCAGGATTTAGCGGTGCATGCCTATATATCGTCAAATCAAAGCCACGGTGCCATTCAACAGTTTTCTGCGGAACGTTTGACATTTTCCTCCTACCCCGCGACAGACTCGCTACCCCAAATGAGCCATATTTCTTTGCATTGTACTTCACTATTACCTGGCCATGGAAGGCAGTTTGTGCAGGCGAAATCGAAGCCACAGCGAAAATTTGTTGATGCTATGCACAGTTGTGGTGCGCAGTCACTGTGCCCTTCGATCGCGCGATCTTGAAGGTCCCATTTACTAAAGGAGCCCTGCAACATTTGGAATCTCGATAGCAAACGATGCCTAACAGTCGTGGAGGTTATTGTGAACGTGTGAGCCAAATATTATTGAGCTGCGTGCACCAGGGAATTTTTTATTTGGTTTCAAACACAGCTGTAATTCACATTGCTCTTCGTTCCAACAAATGTCACTAGGCCGCCGACTACTTTGCTCGAGGCAGATAGATCACTGGCTGAACTTACGGTCACGGAAAGGTAGTCTGGAATTATATATTTGTTCATTTTGCATTAAAAAGATAAAGGCAATCTGAGTGCCTGTCTTTAAAAAGACCGAGGTGAGCGAAGGGACCTAGTCGTTGGCGCCGGTGACGTTACTTGTTGAAAGAAGAGCAGGCAACTAGTGGGTCGGTGCTGCTAGTGACGTCACTTGTTGGAACAATAGCAGGCGATTGCATGATGTATTTAAAATGAAACTGCAAGTCAACTCTGCTTGCAGCACAATAACATTTGGCTCACACGTTCACAGAAGCCTCAACGCTTGATTGGCACCGTTTGCTCACTGTGTTCAAAATGTGTCGCAGGGTCCCTTTAATACGAGTGCGCAGTGAGCACGTAAGCACGCCTCGAAGAATATTCTCACCGTGTAAGTGTGAAGCATGTGTGTCACTCGATTTCTACATGCTGCGTATGGGAATGCGTCCAAAATAAACTACGAATCAGTAATGCGCAGTTTGAGGTTCACGAGTGTCATACTATTCGGCGGTGCTAGCATCAGCAGATGCATCAAGTTTCCTGCGGAGACGGCCCGAACACCACTGTATACTGTAAATGAGAGAGACATAGACACGGCGCCTTTGCCGCAGGCCGGCTGTTGTATCCTGACTTCTTTCTTCTCTTCCTTTTCATCGCTAGGCATCTAGCACGAGCGTCCAAGCTTCGGCGGAGCTCGCTGAGCTTCGTATATTGTACATAGGTATATGTACTACATGCAATCCTGGGAGTGTTAGATTGTATGTGCACATATACCCGATAGAAGGGACGGGGGGGACGACCGCCTTTGTAGCTCAGCGGTAGAGCATCGGACGCCTTATCCGAAGGTCGTGGGTTCGGTTCCCACAGAAGGCAGGTTTGTCATTTCGTCCACTTAAATTCCTTTATACTTACTCCACAAGTTTAATACTACAATTAAGAACCCCAATAACTTCTCCTATGCTTTCCTAGGCATCATAGTTTGTTGCTTCGTTAAATTTATATATGTATGGTGTAGGCAGCAGTGCAGAAGAACCAGGCACTCGAGGAAAATTCATTTTGGGTGTTTATCTATTGCAAGTTGCAGCATATTATGAACACTTCCTGTAAAGGGCGCACTCTATGACAGCGATGCATTTCAAATTTCGTTCCTCAAAGCACAGTTCTAGAACAGCTTTATAGAAAATAACGGCCCCATTTTTTTTTCCTTTGCAGGAATACATGCGGTTTAATCGGCGGTTGTATGGATAACCTGACAGGGCACCAAATGCGTTCTACCACGGCCCCACCGAGGTTCTACATTCAAAGCATTTCCGCGACGGCGGTTTCAGCGTGTCATATGATGCCAGTAGCATCGTATTCACCAGCTGCACTAAGCCTGGACACTACAACTAGTTTTTGATGAGTGTGAACGTGAACTGGTTGCGCGTTTGGTAGAGGTTGCAGTCTCAAAGGAGTTGGCTGTTCGAAGTGTTTTGTTTAATGACTAGGTATAAGGTAACAGTGTTTTTTTTATGTGAAACAGGGCGAAATTCGGAGACTCCCAGCTTAATCCTGCACATGTAGACCTGATGGTTATTTGAAGTCCCTTTTAGCAATAGCTTAATGTGCTGGGTGCCAAATTTTTTTTTCTTTTTTGGCTTCCAACTGATGCTTGCCAGTCTGATCGCCGTTCATGTCAGATTTGCATATATGTGCGTAATGCAGTGCTTTAATTGTAGAGAGCCACACCTGTATTTTGTATATGTGATTGAGAATATTGCTTCTTTTTTTTTCTTTTTCGTCGCCTCAACACTGTTTCCACTCTATTCGATTCGAGCACGTATGTACCTTCATTATGAAACGGAGGTTATTTCGATGTAACGTTGCTCGCTATGAGAGATTGTGCACTGCATTGCGACGTTGCTCATTATACCGATTTTGTTAATATTTCATGCGATACTTTCTTTGAAGGTCACTTTGGTCAATATTCATCGACACTTGATTGATGTTTTTAGTTGTCTTTTAAAGTCTGCCTCATTACATCAGCTGATGTCCTAGACAAACTTTCACTTTCATGCCTGAGTCATATTTGAGTTCTTTTGTTTATATTCCTTGATTTTATGCGGTGAAGATACTGCATAACATGATTGAAAGTGGCTATCACACAGTCATCCATTGTTCTGTCTCTGCCCATATAACTGGATGCGCTGCTATCATGGTGAAAAGCGCATAGTCGTTTGGCTGTTGATTATTGTGTGACTAGTAGTGCTATTTTGGAAGCCTCTAGCGGTTAATAAGTTTCAAATATATTTAAAGTATTTTTTCTGCAGTTCCTTTTGAATATTTGTGGTTTTGCTTTTCTCGCATTTCTCATTTTCTTCTTTTTTAAACTTGCACAAATTAGTTTCTCAATAAAATGTTGATGTAGCAGTGTTTCGACTTCGTGATCATTGGCACAGAGGCCTCCTTGTTAGGCCGCTTACCATGAAACTATCTATCCTTCACTGTAGAAAGATATGTCATTATTATTTTTGGTAGATTTGCTTCATACTCTACAAATTACATGCTAGATTGATTTTTGTATTCATGACAACCAATTTTGACTTAAATGCTAAGACTGCAGATGAAGCCTTTGTTGAGAACTGTGCACCTACCTTACTGCACTATTTTTGCTCTGTTGCACTCAGTGCAGATGCCTTTAACCACGAGAAAAAAAAAAGAGTTCCAGGCAAGTGCGATGCCAGGACTTCTTCCTAGGACGTAACTACGAAAGTATTCTGGCACCACCCCCCACTCTGCAGCACCGAAAAATTATGGTGCAGCTGGTAACAGCAGGTCGCAGCTACTACCACAAAGGCAGGGGCGGCGTCCGCGGATGGGGGTGCCCCCCAAAATTATGATCCCGTAGACACTTTCAGAACCACAGAGTTAATGCCTTAGGGGTGCAAAAAATGTCTTGTGGTTATTTGTACCCCTAAGGCGTTAGCTTACATTCTGAGGGTGGTAACCAGATCAAAATTTTGGTGGGCGCGCTCCGTACCCGAGCACGATTCCTGCTTCTTTTTCAGATTACGGCTAACGTTTCAGGAACAGCTTTTTGATGACGTCTTTGGTAAGACTAAACGGATCCAGAAATCCCGGTAAATGGCATTATTGGAGGCTCCCCCAGGCCGTAGAAAAGACCAGCGTTTTGATGACGTTTCAAAGACGTTCAGGAAACGTCTCGTTTATGTGCAACAAGACGGACATTAGACGAGATATACGACGTCTTCTAGACCAAAACTTCTTACGCGTGACGTTTCTGCGACGTCGTTAACGTCTCGGATATCCGTCTCGAAGACGTCTTAAATCCTTTGTGTGCTAGCTGGGGTGCTGTTGACGACAAAGCCAGGGTACTTATATTAATTGACAATGGATAGTGGTATCAGTTCCATGTGTACTATTAATGAATGAGTAGTGGGCAATGGGCAACCCAGTTTCCCGGATTCACGAAGACGACGAGGAGACTGTCCCTGGTCCTTGTTGCGGCGTAGCTTGAACTGTGCCACCTCTCGCTACCAAGCACTACTATTCGAGGAGTGTAGTCAACCTGAACACTCCTCGACACATGCATTAATCTGTAAGAATGGGCTGCTTTTTCTCGGCATACCTAATGACACTGCCTTTGACACGTTGAGCTTCATTTTCCATGTACTGCACCATGGTATTACTGAGTTGAGGTCTTTGTGCAGTTGTTCAGAATCATATGTACACTTAATTTCACGATATATGCAGCAGTAATCTGCATAACATGAATTGACTGACATGTGCATGACATATTCATGAATTTTAGAGAGGTAATTCTGCAAAATAAAGCTGTGTCTGCATGAAATAAAATTTACACCTACCGCTTATGTATTTCTGTGGGTCCTCTGTTGCGAATTCAGTTTAAAACCGGAAGAAATGAACACTACACATGCGAGGCTGTACGGTCTAGTAGCACTTCGTAAGCCCCACCCCCTCCCAGATTTTGTACAGGCTTGTCATTTATGCAATTCGTATGAGACATTGCTCTACGATTTTGAAGCTGGCAGCATTAAGACATTAAGTCGTCAGAAACAACATTCAAAGACCCGTGCATGTGATAAGCCTTAATAAAGCCCCCGAACTACCTGTTGCACACAATCTTACAATGCAGCACACATGTAGGGTTGTTGGTTTTAATGTTTGCTGTTTTAATTTGAGGGTCGGAGAACTAAGGGTTACATATCGAGCGCTTGATATCTGCAAACGGAAACCATCGTTAAAGTTGAGAAGTTCGGAATGTCAGTTCATTCCTGTTTTTTAAATACGCAGAACATTTCTTAGCCAACGAAAGTCACTCTATTGAGCAACTGTCCACGTAACGCCGCTCTCCTGGTGTTCTTGTTCTCTTAGAATAAACCATGGTGGAATAAGCTAAAATTGGCATGGTAGGGTGTAAGCACATGACAGACATCAATAGGTCATGACATTGTTAGAACGGCATCTGTGCAATCCAGGTGCATTTTCGGCACCTTAGTGCAGTCGTATTACTTTCCGTATATTTCGCAGCATTCATTGCCTTGCCAAGATCCGTCCCTTCCAACTTAAATGCCCTGCTTAGCATCAACAAGGAATGTCACCTTCTCAAAGGATCCTCCTGTGAGACGTGAGTGTTGTCTACTGTAATGTGCTCGGTAAAGTGACACTGAATATCTGACTTCGGCAGTTTGTTGCTCTTGAATCTCCACATATATGTTTATATAATTGTATGTAATTATATTCCTTTTCAAATTTAAAGGAGCGCTGACACGGACTTCTGATATTCTTTATTGCTGCTGTAAATAAGTGCACTGGCGTGGAGTACCCAAAAAAGAATATCGCAGTGCCTCGCAACGCAATGATTATATTTTTAATACGGCTCCCTTAAAAGCCCACTTTCAAATTTGAGGAGGTGGTTTCCCATTGAGGTGTCAACGCAGTCGGACGTATGTCTAAGTCATGTGGGGAGAGCAGCTCGTGAAGGTGTCGCTGCAACTTTGTCGGCTGTAGAGTTACTGTATAGCCTCCCGCAGGGAATCAAAGTTGTGCGTCTCCTTTCCATTTGCCGCTTACACCCATGCACTGGGCAGGAAATGTCGCTCAGGCACAGATAAACAGGTTGAGACCGCAGCGCTACCTTGTCACTACTTTTTTAGAACTTCATTGTTAACCAACAAATCAACTTGTTCTCCTTCCATTCTAGCAAAACGTCGCTTCACAATTAAGGAACGTTTCTTTCGTACCTTGAGTTTCTCGCTACACGTTCATATTTTTTCGACAGATGGCGCCACGAGGGTGTGAGCGAAAAAGATGCTGCAGGAGGCGACGTGTTGCGAAAACGTACGGCAGGATATTTATCGTCGCTGACGTTAAATGGATCAGCTATTTGTACATGTTCGATCAGGTGGCCATTGATTAGCCCTGATAAAGTGGCCATAAGACCGGGCTTGGACCATGATCACATAAGTTACGAGAAGCTTGTCTGCTGCAAATGTGACGTTGGCCTTCAAGACCTTGGTTGCTTGCGCGCTGAAGATGGCAGACCTACGCGCAACTCTGCTCCCGTAGGGAGCATGTACAGTAACCCTAGTTGGCAGTGGTCAATTGCACGTGGAGCACTCAAGCGACGATAATGTCACGGTCGTCCAGTGCCTGTGACAACGATATCGGGGATTTTCAACAGATTGCGTTCACGGCATCGTATTGTCCATTTCGCTGAGGTTGGCTTGCAGTAGCTGGGCGACGAAAGTTTTAAAATCAAACTAAAGTACTTTACACGTCTTTCCTGGCTTCCGTGTGTGGAGAGCGTTAACATGAAAGGCCAAGACACAAGGACAAAACATGAACATTTACTGACATTTGAAAATATTTGATAAAACGGCTGTTTGGGCTACTTGGTGAATTGGAATCGACATGTTTGCACAGCGCAAGAAATGAGGGCGTAAGTACGTGCCTTTTCATATATCCTGGCCCCGCCACGATGGTCTAGTGACTATGGTACTCGGCTGCTGATCCGAAGGTCGTGGGATCGAACCCCCCCGCCGCGGCTCCATTGCGATGGAGGCAAAATGTTGAGGCCCGTCTTCTTCTGTGCAATGTCAGTGCACGTGAAAGAACCCCAGGCGGTCAAAATTTCCGGAGCCCTCCACTACGGCATCTCTCATTATCTAGGCTGGTTTTAGGACGTTAAACCCCACAAATCAATCAATCTGATGTCCTCGCTTTGTTGCGTTGTCATCACATTTGGATTGAAAATATTTTCCTTGGAAATGACATATGAAGACACATACCTTGTTGATAATAAACACACATCGCAAGTTGTAAAACGAATCCACAAAGCACACAATGGAGCTTGCATGTAAACTGTATGAACAAGCTCTGTCAAGCACCCTACTTTGAAGTCGACCAAATTGCGCACTCTGAAACAATGGTCTCTGTTTGGAGCTTCTTCACCTAGCAGTACACTAAAGGGTCCAGGAAAGGGTCCCATTCCAGGAAAGTGCAAGCTGGGCTACACTGACACTCGGTATTCTCAGATATGCTACCTGACACTGCCTCAGTCAATGTCCACTTCCTGGGAGACTTGTGCTTTGACATTACGAGCACCATTATGCATCGAACATCACTTACAAGAAAGTTGAAGCCATTTCAGAGCAAATTGAAGACTTTCGCTAAGATGGCATGCATTGGAGCGCATTCACAACATAATTGAAGATGAATGCCTAAGACATCCTATATGTGTCACAATCTATCATTGGAGGACATCACATAATCTCTCCTCTTCGGAGAGCAAGTGGCACTTAGTTTGTGACAAATGTACAGTGACCCTCAGAACTATACTGAAACCTGAATTTGTGTAGGCAGTGCTGGAATTGTCCAGTGGAACAATTTGCAGTGCGAGTACTGGACAGCCTTGTGTATGTTCTGTCGGACACTGATGCAGAAATGAGCACTGTTACATGCAAATGACTTGCCACAGCTGCAGGTGCAGCTGTTTCTTGAAGTGCGTTCCGCTAGTACTGAATGGTCCAACAATAATAAACACGGCATATATGTCCGTATAGGCCACATTGAAAATAGGCTATGATGATGGACAAGTCCTGTAATCACACAACGAGCACAGCAGCTAACATGTGGGAGGCAGCCGCAGTCTCAGCCAGTCCGGCACCGCCAAGCATGTTCATCCCAGCCAGGTCTACTTTAGACGCCCATAGCTCGTTAAAACACCCCTGGCCTTCTTCCAACATTGGATGGTCCACGCACAAGTACTCCTCACATTGTTCTTCTACCTCTCTATCTACGCATTAAATAGCGGCGAAAACACCATGGATACTTGGCCATTGCCGTTCACCTCCGCTTCACTGCATTCTCAGTTCTCATCAGTATTAAGGCAATGTGTTCGCGAAGCAACCACTTTTGTTAGATGTCACAAAAGGTATCCTGCACCCCATAACCCATGGCTCACAGATGGTTTACTGAAGTGCATGCGTAACAAAGAAAATATGTACAAAAAGACGAAACGTTGCCCATTTAACCTCAAATTGCAGCAGCGATATTCATGTTACAAAAATATCCTAAACAAATTATTGAGAAACGCCAAAAAAAGGTATTACGAAAATAAATTTCATGAAGCTGGTGGTATCACTGAACAATGGAAGCTCATCAACTCTTTTCTGAACAGGAACTCTAAAGAATCACAAATAGATGAGATTTCAAGCATTAATGGCAGCTACCGAGATCCGACAGCCATTGCGAATGAATTTAATAATTACTTTACAGTTAATAATACACCCGTGTCCGAAAGCTTTGAAGAAACGCTTGAAAGACAACCACAGTCATTTTTCCTATATCCTACCATACCAGAAGAAATTCACAATGTAATCAAGCAATTAAAGTTAACAAGCGCGGGTCTTGATGACATTCAACCAGTTCATTTGAAATATGTCGCCGATATCATTGCTGACCCCCTTTCACATGTAATTAACCTTTTGTTTAAAAATGGCGTCTTTCGATCTGATTTAAAGAGAGCCAAAATAGTTCCTGTATTTAAAAAAGGTGACAAGGGTTTGGTTTCTAACTATCGCCCTATTGCAATACTGTCTGTGCTCAGCAAATTTATAGAGAAGTGCTTTGAAAAACGTTTAACAAATTACTTAACAAAATTTAACATTCTTTGTGCCACGCAGTTTGGCTTTCGTGCAGGTTACTCTACCAACCTCGCGCTTCTTTCATTCACGGATAAGATTAAACACTACATTGGCACAGGTAATTATGCTGGAGCAGTGTTTATTGACCTCACGAAAGCGTTCGATTCAATCCTTCATAAAATTTTTATTACTAAGTTAAACGCGGTTGGTGTGGCAGGACCTGCGTTGAACTTTATTCAGTTACTTAACTAACAGAGAACAGGCTGTTAGCATTTCTAATCATCTTTCTAATTTCAAATTAGTCAATAGGGGAGTACCTCAGGGATCTATACTAGGCCCATTACTCATCACCATTTACATTAACGATCTCACTTCTCACCTATCGCACTGTCTACCTTACCTATATGCGGATGACACTACGATCTTAACTGCTTGCACCTCGATTGATAGTCTTACTTCTAAGCTGAATAGCGATCTTGAAAGTATAATTCGCTCTGAGAGTCCTTCAAGTGAGAGTGCCTCTTCAAATGTGGGTTCTGACCAAGTTAAAAGTGCTTCTATACTGCCTGGTGACTTCTAACTGCATCCAGTAGGATGATTCAGCATGCTGAGGGGGTAGTGTCTTTGGCAAGCACATTTTGCAGAGATGTTACAGCTGCTATAAGGGTGTCCTTTTTCACTGTAGCCTTGAAAAAAAAGGCGCTTACGCCAGGACTGTGGCCTCACCATTTCACTGTGGTACTCTAGGTAGAGCTGCTCAACCCTTGTCTACCATAACTCTGTCGACAGATGGGAGGAACATCTCGATGATATTACTCTGTTTTGTGTTAAAAGAGCACCTCTTCCACCACACACACATTAACTGATGTCGCGTCCTGGTGTTTCACATATTAACACCTTTCCATTATACGTGCCCTTGTACCAGCTAGGCATTAATAACTGAGACTCCAGATCTCTTGGCCACTGTAGTGGCATTTCACTGCAGTCGAGCACTGCCCTTACATTAGTGTATTTCTTGAAGTGCACTGTTAAATTGTCCACAACAGTTTCTTTGCTCAGCCAGTACACAGATTTTGCTAAAAGTCCTCTGCGTTGTACGGAACGTCGTTCCTGGAACGAGTTCCTTTTGGAAGGAACGGAAGGAGGCCATCGTTCCACTTAGGATTGGTGGAACTAACGGGAACGTTACATTTATGAAGGAACGGCAAAGGGAGCGGCGTTCTTTCCATACATGTTCCACTCCACGACGGTCGCACGTACGCAGCATATCATGCAGGGCGGATAGGCTGGGCTACAAGCCCTCCCTGGAGTCCCCGTTTTCCTGCCGCCACTATCGCTCCCTCATAAAAAATCACGCACGAAAACGCCATTCTACTGCGGTTTCGATGATGCGACGAGGGTGACGTTTCCCCTTCACTGCGGCTGCCCGACGTCAGGGTATCCCTCTACTTTTTGGTGGTGGCCGCTTAATATGACCGCTGGACAAGTAGTTTCCGGCAGTCAACCAGCCCTATACTCTATATAGGAGTGTACGGCAACGCGGGAGGAACTGCATGCAACAGCGAAGTTGCTTTCGTCCCTTATGATCCCGCCGGCAGGGCTCCCTAAAAACTAAAACACTGTCAACGCATGCTTTACTATATCGCCTCTCCCTGCATTGGTTCTGAGAACGTGGTTACGGCCATGGTTGTCCATACTTGTAAGACAGTCTGTGCGTCAATCTCTTCAAGGTATTTTAGTTGAACCGAACGGGCCGCGCCTTAATTTAGTGTCAACAGCCCTATGCCCTCGCCAAACGCAGAAACGAAAGGCATTTCGAAAGGATATATACACGTGCTAACGCGAACGTGCGTTGAACATGTGCGTGCGTGCGTGTTTGTAATGCTGAGCGAAGTTAACACCTCTCTAACCCGGACCTGGTTAATTATGTTCGGTGATGCCCAGTTTGTTTCTAATAAAAACTAAGGTTTCATTGCTATCATTAGTACGCGACCAAAGGTTAGCTACACACGAATAACCAAACGCTTTAACGCACCGCACGCCGTCCACTTTACTGTTCACCCTCATTTGCTGTATACCAATGTCCTGTCAAATATGATTGTGTGGTGTGGGTCATTTTTGGTTGGCGTCGCGTGAAATTATGCATGTGACACTATTTATTTTCTTATTTATTTCCTGCACCACAACAACATTTCACCCTTCCCTTAATGTCGGTGTGCCTATCCTATACGAATTGAACAGGAAAATGTTTGTTCCTAATACCATGAAGAGAAGAAGAAAACAGTCCCGCGTTATTTAATTCGGCGGTAAACGTACAAGATAGAAATATAAAGGTTCCTCACATCGACATACATTCAACGCAGCCAAAATTAACAACTAAAGTACAATATATCACAAATACTTTGAAGTGATGCGTACTATGTAAAAGCAATATATTCATAACTGCCAATTAGTTTATTAAAATGCTACAAAGGCTTCCAAAATTTTGAGCAAAATCGTTTAGGATCGGGAATGCTGACGACATCGCGAAATCTTGTTCCAGTATTTGTGCGCAATGTCTTTATATACTATCCTAAATCAAAAGGTCTATTAGTAGCTTTTAGTGTCAGATGTACCGCTGTTACATGCATTGGTGCATGCTAGTAACTACCTATTTGCACATTGGAAGCGCAGTGGAAGCGCATTGGAACTGAAGTGGAAAGTGTCATATGTGTCGCACTTGTAACAGATTATATAGCACCTGTAGCGAGGCCGGCAGTCTGGTGAACAACAACTTTATAGCCGTTTGGTTAGTGGTATATAAAGACAAGAAGCGTGACGTAACGTGTCACGCGGTGTTAGTTGACGGCTGCACATTCAGCCGTGCTACATCTTCCTTTAATTGGAAAACAAATTAATTATGTCGTTCTGGCTGCGGGTATCGACAAGGCTGCCGGCGAGTTCTCGTGCTTCGGCGTAGCTCTTGAGGAAGGGGGTCTTCTCTGAGGCCTTCGTCGCTGTGGGTCGGCCTCTCCCGCAGGCGGTCTCTTGTGCGCCTGAATTCTCGACCATCTTCCGTTCTCAGAATTGCTGACCGGGGCGTGTTGGCGAGCCTAAGAAGAGCCGCAGGAGACCACGTTCGCTGTAGGGAGTCGTATGTGGACACTGGCTGGCCTGGAGACAGGGCCGGTAGGTCCTTTGTTCCACGGTTGTAATAGACCGTCTGGCTTTGACGGATCTCCTGGAGCCTGCTGTGAACGGCTTTGCTTGGAACTGCCTCTGGTTCCAGGTGACTGGTTGGCACAGGCAGCAGGGTCCTGGTTTGCCGTCCCATGAGTCTCTCCACAGGGGACTTAAGAACGTCATCTCTGGGGGTGTTGCGCCATTCTAACAACGCCATATGAAAATCAACCCGGTTGCGTGAACATTTCTTTAGAAGCTTTTTTGCTTCTCTTTGAAAAGCTGGCTATTGAATTGCGGGCCGTTATCACTGCAGAGCTGCGACGGTAAGCCATGTGTGGCGAATAGTTCTGTGCACCATCCTGTCAGAGCGCTAGCAGTGTTCTGCCGAAGTTCGCGGATTTCAAAAAAAGAAGGAATAGTAGTCCACTATTATGGCAAATTCACGGCCCTTATGGAAAAACAGGTCGATGCCGACAAATTCCCATAGTAGCTTTGGGATGTCGTGGCTATGAAGAGGCATTTTGGCGTTCTGCGGTTGATACTTCTGACAGACCTTGAAGTTTTCGCAAAACTGCTCTGTCTCACGCGACATATTTGGCCAGTACATGATGTCTCTTGCCCGCGCCTTCATCTTTTCAACTCCCGGGTGCGCAGCATGAAGCATCAACATAATTTCTTGTTTCTGTGAAGTTGGTATAATTACCTTATTGCTGCGAACAACCAGACCATCCTGTGTGTGCAGTTCCTCTTTGTAGGACCAGTACTGACGAACACTTTCGGGCACCTCGCTACTTTCAGGCCAGCTTGTTTCGGTGTAACCTCGAAGCTTGACCAGGGCAGGATCTTCATCCGTGGCCGCACGAAGGTCCCTTAGGCGCTGCTGCGAAGCTGAAATGTATTCAAGCACGTTCACTTGAAATTGCTCCGTTTCTTCTTGCATGAGCTGTTTGCTGGGAAACCTAGATAAGGCGTCAGCCAGGAAAAGCTCTTTCCCTGGCTTGTAGATCAATTTAATGGGATATCCCTGCAAAGTCAAACGCATGCGCTGCAGGCGAAGTGGACATTGATGAAGGGGTTTGCCGAATATCGGCACGAAAGGGCGGTGACCGGTCTCCACAATCACAGTTCCTTGGCCGAAGATGTAATCATGAAACTTGAAGCAACCATGCACAATTGCCAATGTTTCCTTTTCAATTTGAGCGTAGCGTTGCTGTGCCTCTGTTAGTGAACGTGACGAGTATGCGAGAGGACGGCCGTCTTGAATAAGCACAGCGCCAACTCCCATTTGGCTGGCGTCGACTGAGAGGGTGACTGACTTATTTGCGTCGAAGAAAGCCAGAACTGGTGCATTTGCTAAGCTTTCACGCAACGTTTCGTAACTTCGCTGCTGAGCGTCAGTCCAAACACATGCAATGTCTTTGCACAGCAACGTTCTTAGGGGGCAGTCACGTCGGACATGTTAGGAATGAAACGCTGTACATAATTCATCATGCCTAAAAAGACTTGTAGCTCCTTACAATTCCTTGGTTCTTCCATTTCCAGTATATCCTTCACTAGACCTGGCTCCAGGCGGAGGCCTTCAGTGCTAAGAATATGCCCGAGGTAGCGGACTTCAGGCTACAAAAAGGTGCATTTCTTTAGGTTAAGCTTGAGGTTGTTTTCGCGACAGCGTAACAACAAAACTGACAGGTTATGGTCGTGCTCCTCTTTTGTACGGCCCAAAAGCAGTATGTCATCCATTATCACGACTACGCACGGCAAGCCTTCCAGCATGCGATGCATAGCTGCTTGAAAGATTTCTGGAGCTGACGCGATGCCGAAGGGCATTCGAAGAAACCGATAGCGCCCATAGGACGTGCTCATCGTGCAGAGTTTTGAGCTTGATTCTGTTAACTTAATTTGCCAGAAACCAGACGCCGCGTCGAGCGTCGAGAAGTACCTGGCACCGGATAGCTGCGAGGCCGCGTCTTCTAGGGTTCGCATTGGGTAATGCTCCCGCAGCAGTACTTGGTTTAGCGCCGTAGGATCCAAGCAAATTCTAACCTTGTCCTTCTTAACAACTGTGACCATATGGCTAGACCACTCGGTTGGCTCAGTTACCTTTGTGATGACGCCTTGGACTTCCATACGCTGCAGCTCAGCCTTGACTTTGTCCTGAAGAGCCACGGCGACTCTTCTCGCTGGAACGACGACGCCCACTGCGCCTGGCTTGAGCTTCATGTCGTACTGGAAGTCTTTCAGCTGCCCAAGTCCTTGGAAGACATCTGCAAAAGGTTGTACTGGCGGGTAGAGTTCATGCTGCATGTCTCGCATGCGGTAAATGAAGCCAAGACTTTCAGCTGCTGCACCACTCAAAGTGGCAGGGACGTCTTGTTCGACCATAAAAAACGTTTGTTCCTTGATTCTATCATTTACCGAAAGCATCAGCCGAACTTGCGCATGCGCAGCTGTTGTGTCCAAAAAATGCCGTGAGCTTAACGTTGCAAGCTTGCTGAGGTTTCTCTGGCAGTTTTTTTTAGTAAGTTTTTATTTTATTTCTTGTAATACAAGAAAAAGGACACAGCGGCAAAAGGCGTTTCACACGCCTGACAAAGGCCCCTGCACCTGTAGTTCGTCACAGATACACATTTTCCCTTCTTTCCTTTTTTTTTGCAGATAGAGCAATCAACAACAAAACCCCGACATGTCATGTATCACATGCGCGCGGAATACAATAATAAAAAAAGCAACACGTTTATACACTTAACATAGTGCGGATACACTTGTCTTGCACATAAGAACAAAATCTCGATAAATCCTATACCACAGTGGAACAACACACTTTCCGAACACTAGTGAACATGTCACAGCCCAATTCTACCTACTCTTTTTATACAATATAGATTAGTGATGATTGGTGCCAGTGTGTGTTTCGTCTTTTCTGTGTCCCGTTGTTTTAGCGCCATAACTATTATTTCAACCAGTGATGATAAGTTATTTCTTTTTTGATCAAAATTTCTTTAACTTGTTTTTTAAATGTCCCTAGACTGTCGTCAAACTGCAAGACATCTTGCAATTCATTAAATAATCGCGTTGATTGGTATTGTAGGGTTTGTTTTCCATAATTTGTCCTGGTTCTTGGTAAATGCTGTAAGTTTCTTCTATCAGGATAACGTTGGTCCTTTTCTTTTTGTTTATACCACTTGTTTTTGTGTACCTCTTGAAGCAGTTTAAAATAATATATTTGGTTTGCCTTTAACATTTCGCGTTTATAAAAGAGCACTGAAGTGCGCAAACGGTCCATTCTACCCTGGTAATTTTCATAGCAGCGAAGTATTTTCTTTTGTAGCATTATAAGTTTGTTATAATTTTTTGTTGTTGTCGTACCCCATACCAGTACGCCATAACAAAGTCTTGAATAGAAGTGGGCATTGTACAAATTTTTCTTTAACCACTGAGGAATGAGGGATGCAATTATGTACAGGCATCCTACCGTTCCCGCAAGTTGCCTAACTAAATGATTAACGTGGACGTTCCACGATAAGTCTTCGCTGAACCATACCCCGAGAAACTTTTGATGTTTTTCACGTTTTATGTTT
>CM023484.1:126011196-126067561 GCA_013339685.2 Hyalomma asiaticum
GGCATTTCACTGCAGTCGAGCACTGCCCTTACATTAGTGTATTTCTTGAAGTGCACTGTTAAATTGTCCACAACAGTTTCTTTGCTCAGCCAGTACACAGATTTTGCTAAAAGTCCTCTGCGTTGTACGGAACGTCGTTCCTGGAACGAGTTCCTTTTGGAAGGAACGGAAGGAGGCCATCGTTCCACTTAGGATTGGTGGAACTAACGGGAACGTTACATTTATGAAGGAACGGCAAAGGGAGCGGCGTTCTTTCCATACATGTTCCACTCCACGACGGTCGCACGTACGCAGCATATCATGCAGGGCGGATAGGCTGGGCTACAAGCACTCCCTGGAGTCCCCGTTTTCCTGCCGCCACTATCGCTCCCTCATAAAAAATCACGCACGAAAACGCCATTCTACTGCGGTTTCGATGATGCGACGAGGGTGACGTTTCCCCTTCACTGCGGCTGCCCGACGTCAGGGTGTCCCTCTACTTTTTGGTGGTGGCCGCTTAATATGACCGCTGGACAAGTAGTTTCCGGCAGTCAACCAGCCCTATATGGAGTGTACGGCAACGCGGGAGGAACTGCATGCAACAGCGAAGTTGCTTTCGTCCCTTATGATCCCGCCGTCAGGGCTCCCTAAAAACTAAAACACTTCAACGCGTGCTTTACTATATCGCCTCTCCCTGCATTGGTTCTGAGAACGTGGTTACGGCCATGGTTGTCCATACTTGTAAGACAGTCTGTGCGTCAATCTCTTCAAGGTATTTTAGTTGAACCGAAAGGGCCGCGCCTTAATTTAGTGTCAACAGCCCTATGCCCTCGCCAAACGCAGAAACGAAAGGCATTTCGAAAGGATATATACACGTGCTAACGCGAACGTGCGTTGAACATGTGCGTGCGTGCGTGTTTGTAATGCTGAGCGAAGTTAACACCTCTCTAACCCGGACCTGGTTAATTATGTTCGGTGATGCCCAGTTTGTTTCTAATAAAAACTAAGGTTTCATTGCTATGATTAGTACGCGACCAAAGGTTAGCTACACACGAATAACCAAACGCTTCAACGCACCGCACGCCGTCCACTTTACTGTTCACCCTCATTTGCTGTATACCAATGTCCTGTCAAATATTATTGTGTGGTGTGGGTCATTTTTGGTTGGCGTCGCGTGAAATTATGCATGTGACACTATTTATTTTCTTATTTATTTCCTGCACCACAACAACATTTCACCCTTCCCTTAATGTCGGTGTGCCTATCCTATACGAATTGAACAGGAAAATGTTTGTTCCTAATACCATGAAGAGAAGAAGAAAACAGTCCCGCGTTATTTAATTCGGCGGTAAACGTACAAGATAGAAATATAAAGGTTCCTCACATCGACATACATTCAACGCAGCCAAAATTAACAACTAAAGTACAATATATCACAAATACTTTGAAGTGATGCGTACTATGTAAAAGCAATATATTCATAACTGCCAATTAGTTTATTAAAATGCTACAAAGGCTTCCAAAATTTTGAGCAAAATCGTTTAGGATCGGGAATGCTGACGACATCGCGAAATCTTGTTCCAGTATTTGTGCGCCCCCCCCCCCCCCCCCAATGTCTTTATATACTATCCTAAATCAAAAGGTCTATTAGTAGCTTTTAGTGTCAGATGTACCGCTGTTACATGCATTGGTGCATGCTAGTAACTACCTATTTGCACATTGGAAGCACAGTGGAAGCGTATTGGAACTGAAGTGGAAAGTGTCATATGTGTCGCACTTGTAACAGATTATATAGCACCTGTAGCGAGGCCGGCAGTCTGGTGAACAACAACTTTATAGCCGTTTGGTTAGTGGTATATAAAGACAAGAAGCGTGACGTAACGTGTCACGCGGTGTTAGTTGACGGCTGCACATTCAGCCGTGCTACATCTTCCTTTAATTGGAAAACAAATTAATTATGTCGTTCTGGCTGCGGGTATCGACAAGGCTGCCGGCGAGTTCTCGTGCTTCGGCGTAGCTCTTGAGGAAGGGGGTCTTCTCTGAGGCCTTCGTCGCTGTGGGTCGGCCTCTCCCGCAGGCGGTCTCTTGTGCGCCTGAATTCTCGACCATCTTCCGTTCTCAGAATTGCTGACCGGGGCGTGTTGGCGAGCCTAAGAAGAGCCGCAGGAGACCACGTTCGCTGTAGGGAGTCGTATGTGGACACTGGCTGGCCTGGAGACAGGGCCGGTAGGTCCTTTGTTCCACGGTTGTAATAGACCGTCTGGCTTTGACGGATCTCCTGGAGCCTGCTGTGAACGGCTTTGCTTGGAACTGCCTCTGGTTCCAGGTGACTGGTTGGCACAGGCAGCAGGGTCCTGGTTTGCCGTCCCATGAGTCTCTCCACAGGGGACTTAAGAACGTCATCTCTGGGGGTGTTGCGCCATTCTAACAACGCCATATGAAAATCAACCCGGTTGCGTGAACATTTCTTTAGAAGCTTTTTTGCTTCTCTTTGAAAAGCTGGCTATTGAATTGCGGGCCGTTATCACTGCAGAGCTGCGACGGTAAGCCATGTGTGGCGAATAGTTCTGTGCACCATCCTGTCAGAGCGCTAGCAGTGTTCTGCCGAAGTTCGCGGATTTCAAAAAAAGAAGGAATAGTAGTCCACTATTATGGCAAATTCACGGCCCTTATGGAAAAACAGGTCGATGCCGACAAATTCCCATAGTAGCTTTGGGATGTCGTGGCTATGAAGAGGCATTTTGGCGTTCTGCGGTTGATACTTCTGACAGACCTTGAAGTTTTCGCAAAACTGCTCTGTCTCACGCGACATATTTGGCCAGTACATGATGTCTCTTGCCCGCGCCTTCATCTTTTCAACTCCCGGGTGCGCAGCATGAAGCATCAACATAATTTCTTGTTTCTGTGAAGTTGGTATAATTACCTTATTGCTGCGAACAACCAGACCATCCTGTGTGTGCAGTTCCTCTTTGTAGGACCAGTACTGACGAACACTTTCGGGCACCTCGCTACTTTCAGGCCAGCTTCTTTCGGTGTAACCTCGAAGCTTGACCAGGGCAGGATCTTCATCCGTGGCCGCACGAAGGTCCCTTAGGCGCTGCTGCGAAGCTGAAATGTATTCAAGCACGTTCACTTGAAATTGCTCCGTTTCTTCTTGCATGAGCTGTTTGCTGGGAAACCTAGATAAGGCGTCAGCCAGGAAAAGCTCTTTCCCTGGCTTGTAGATCAATTTAATGGGATATCCCTGCAAAGTCAAACGCATGCGCTGCAGGCGAAGTGGACATTGATGAAGGGGTTTGCCGAATATCGGCACGAAAGGGCGGTGACCGGTCTCCACAATCACAGTTCCTTGGCCGAAGATGTAATCATGAAACTTGAAGCAACCATGCACAATTGCCAATGTTTCCTTCTCAATTTGAGCGTAGCGTTGCTGTGCCTCTGTTAGTGAACGTGACGAGTATGCGAGAGGACGGCCGTCTTGAATAAGCACAGCGCCAACTCCCATTTGGCTGGCGTCGACTGAGAGGGTGACTGACTTATTTGCGTCGAAGAAAGCCAGAACTGGTGCATTTGCTAAGCTTTCACGCAACGTTTCGTAACTTCGCTGCTGAGCGTCAGTCCAAACACATGCAATGTCTTTGCACAGCAACGTTCTTAGGGGGCAGTCACGTCGGACATGTTAGGAATGAAACGCTGTACATAATTCATCATGCCTAAAAAGACTTGTAGCTCCTTACAATTCCTTGGTTCTTCCATTTCCAGTATATCCTTCACTAGACCTGGCTCCAGGCGGAGGCCTTCAGTGCTAAGAATATGCCCGAGGTAGCGGACTTCAGGCTACAAAAAGGTGCATTTCTTTAGGTTAAGCTTGAGGTTGTTTTCGCGACAGCGTAACAACAAAACTGACAGGTTATGGTCGTGCTCCTCTTTTGTACGGCCCAAAAGCAGTATGTCATCCATTATCACGACTACGCACGGCAAGCCTTCCAGCATGCGATGCATAGCTGCTTGAAAGATTTCTGGAGCTGACGCGATGCCGAAGGGCATTCGAAGAAACCGATAGCGCCCATAGGACGTGCTCATCGTGCAGAGTTTTGAGCTTGATTCTGTTAACTTAATTTGCCAGAAACCAGACGCCGCGTCGAGCGTCGAGAAGTACCTGGCACCGGATAGCTGCGAGGCCGCGTCTTCTAGGGTTCGCATTGGGTAATGCTCCCGCAGCAGTACTTGGTTTAGCGCCGTAGGATCCAAGCAAATTCTAACCTTGTCCTTCTTAACAACTGTGACCATATGGCTAGACCACTCGGTTGGCTCAGTTACCTTTGTGATGACGCCTTGGACTTCCATACGCTGCAGCTCAGCCTTGACTTTGTCCTGAAGAGCCACGGCGACTCTTCTCGCTGGAACGACGACGCCCACTGCGCCTGGCTTGAGCTTCATGTCGTACTGGAAGTCTTTCAGCTGCCCAAGTCCTTGGAAGACATCTGCAAAAGGTTGTACTGGCGGGTAGAGTTCATGCTGCATGTCTCGCATGCGGTAAATGAAGCCAAGACTTTCAGCTGCTGCACCACTCAAAGTGGCAGGGACGTCTTGTTCGACCATAAAAAACGTTTGTTCCTTGATTCTATCATTTACCGAAAGCATCAGCCGAACTTGCGCATGCGCAGCTGTTGTGTCCAAAAAATGCCGTGAGCTTAACGTTGCAAGCTTGCTGAGGTTTCTCTGGCAGTTTTTTTTAGTAAGTTTTTATTTTATTTCTTGTAATACAAGAAAAAGGACACAGCGGCAAAAGGCGTTTCACACGCCTGACAAAGGCCCCTGCACCTGTAGTTCGTCACAGATACACATTTTCCCTTCTTTCCTTTTTTTTGCAGATAGAGCAATCAACAACAAAACCCCGACATGTCATGTATCACATGCGCGCGGAATACAATAATAAAAAAAGCAACACGTTTATACACTTAACATAGTGCGGATACACTTGTCTTGCACATAAGAACAAAATCTCGATAAATCCTATACCACAGTGGAACAACACACTTTCCGAACACTAGTGAACATGTCACAGCCCAATTCTACCTACTCTTTTTATACAATATAGATTAGTGATGATTGGTGCCAGTGTGTGTTTCGTCTTTTCTGTGTCCCGTTGTTTTAGCGCCATAACTATTATTTCAACCAGTGATGATAAGTTATTTCTTTTTTGATCAAAATTTCTTTAACTTGTTTTTTAAATGTCCCTAGACTGTCGTCAAACTGCAAGACATCTTGCAATTCATTAAATAATCGCGTTGATTGGTATTGTAGGGTTTGTTTTCCATAATTTGTCCTGGTTCTTGGTAAATGCTGTAAGTTTCTTCTATCAGGATAACGTTGGTCCTTTTCTTTTTGTTTATACCACTTGTTTTTGTGTACCTCTTGAAGCAGTTTAAAATAATATATTTGGTTTGCCTTTAACATTTCGCGTTTATAAAAGAGCACTGAAGTGCGCAAACGGTCCATTCTACCCTGGTAATTTTCATAGCAGCGAAGTATTTTCTTTTGTAGCATTATAAGTTTGTTATAATTTTTTGTTGTTGTCGTACCCCATACCAGTACGCCATAACAAAGTCTTGAATAGAAGTGGGCATTGTACAAATTTTTCTTTAACCACTGAGGAATGAGGGATGCAATTATGTACAGGCATCCTACCGTTCCCGCAAGTTGCCTAACTAAATGATTAACGTGGACGTTCCACGATAAGTCTTCGCTGAACCATACCCCGAGAAACTTTTGATGTTTTTCACGTTTTATGGTGTTCCCATCAAAGCTTATCTTTATATCATATTTAACATGCTTATTTATTGGGCTAAATATAATATATGTCGTCTTCTTGGCATTTAACTGTAGCTTGTTTTGTTTAAGCCAGTTTGAGAGTGACATCATATATTCATTAACATTTTTTTCTAGTGTTTCTAAATTATTTGATGTAAAAAATACGTTTGTGTCGTCTGCATACATAATAAGCTGGGGCGAGGCGGGTATACATACAATATCATTAACGTAAAGCGAAAAGAGCAAAGGACCCAATACAGAACCCTGTCGAACTCCTTGTGTCAACTGAAGCTGACTTGATGTAGCTGTTTTCATTTGTACTAGTTGGTACCGGTTATGCAAATAATTTTGTAGAAGCTTAAGGGTGATCCCACGTATGCCATACCGTGATAGTTTCCGTAATAATATGTCATAATGTATTGAATCAGGCTTTTTTTAAGTCCAAAAATAAACCAAGCGTAAATTTCTTATTTTCCATATTTGCAATTATTTGATCTTTAATGATTGTTAATGCTTGTTCAGCAGACTTATTTTTCTGAAAACCATATTGACATGTTGTGATGATGTCATACTTATTTAAAAAGGATACCAACCTGTCATGAATAATGCTTTCAAAAACCTTGGATAATGTCGGAAGTACTGAAACGGGTCTATAATTTGACATATCATTTATGCCACCTCCTTTATAAATTGGGGTTACCCTTGCAACTTTTAACTGTGCCGGAAACACTCCTGTTGTCTGTACAAGATTTATTATGTAAGCAAGCACCTCTGATATTAGTGGACATATCAAGTTTAGTTCAGCTGCGGTGATTTCGTCAATACCTGGCGCCACATTGCTTTTGGAGTTTATTTATTAGGTTAGCTATCTCAGCACTGACAGTAGGAAGCATAAAGATTGAATTCTGTATAGCTGTAGTTTCTTCGAAGCCCGACATCCCGTCTTGAAATGACACAACAGTTGGCGCCAGTACCTAGCTTGCATGTGATGGGATGACCCTCAATGTACACAGTTGCACTCCAGTCATCACTGGCGATCGCACCGACAGTCACTGTTTGTAAAAAAAATCATTGTCGTCTGCTCGTAGCTCTCGTATTTGTTGCTTGACGTTCCGCTGGTACTTGGATGACCTGCATACTTTAGCGAAATGGTTGAGCCTTCCGCACTTACGGCATGTTTTTCCTCTTGCTGGGCACATCCCACTGTGGTGCATTCCACCCCCACATTTGAAGCAAATATTTTTTTCCGTTGCAACTGCATTTACAAGTATGGTTTCACTGGATCCTGTCGCTCTATTTATCTCTCGGAAGTGGTCTTTGCCTTGTTCATGCGCATGGCATATGTCGACAGCCTTTTGGTACGTCGGGTTTTCCGCTATCAGTCTTTGCTGCAGGCTCTTATCTGTTGTGCCCAAAATTATTCGGCTACGCAACATGCGGTCTTCAAGATCCCCAAATTCACAGTTCTTCGCTAACACCCGCAGTTCTGTTAGTCACTCGTTAAACGTTTCGCCTGCCTTTTGGTTTCTTGAACAGAAAATAAACTCTTGAAGCGTTAAGTTGGTTGCGGGCCTGCAGTGCTTGTCAAACTTCTTAATCAGAATTTCGACATCATTTCTGTCTTCCGTTTCTTCGAACTTGAAGGTAATGTATGCCTTTCGAGCCTGTTCGCCTATGGTAACTAGCAACGCGGCTGCTTGAACATCTTTGGGCTGATAGTTCAATCTTGTGGCAGTGGAGAAGATCAGAAACTCACTTTTCCAGGTTTTTCAGGCAACCCAAGGATCCTGTGACGCCTCCATGGGCTTCGGGGGCGGTAGTAACGCGATGCCGTGGGGGCATCAGCTGGGTTTCGCTGCCACCATGTAGCGAGGCCGACAGTCGGGTGAACAACAACTTTATTGCCGTTTGGTTAGTGGTATATAAAGACAAGAGGCGTGACGTAACGTGTCAAGCGGTGTTAGTTCACGGCTGCACATTCAGCCGTGCTAAAGCACCAAAGTTGCAGTGGCGTTACCCGCAGTATCTTCGGTGCTCCTTGAAAATATTTGCCTGGGAGCGTTTCTCTATTCCTTTGCTTCCAGATAATATGCCGCCAATGATGTTGAAATTCGTGAAGCATACATAGGTCAATGCGAAATGTAATATGTTCACTTTATTTTGCCTCTGGATTAGTTTTCAATTTTAGAAATAAAATGTAACGTTAATGTAACGACACGTTCCAATTTTCGAAATGTAACTGGAACGCGTTCCTTTTCTATTAAAGGAACTTGTAACGTTAACTCGTTGCAAAATTGTGAAGGAACGAGGAACGAGTTTTCGTTCCTGTTTTGGAGGAACGCCTACAACACTGAAAGTCCTGCCGGGGCTGTTATGGTGGACTTGAAAATCCCAGATGCTGTTGTGCGATGCACTCCAAGAAGCACTGCAATAACAGAAAAGGACATGTTGTGACGTAGCCTAATGAGGGTCATAAGCACCCCGTCCTCATTTGAGATACAATACCTTTTTCCCTGAGCAAGGGTGCTACTTTCTGTGTAAAGGTCACAAATGATATAAAATAACTCAAAGCGTGGAAGCCCACTGAGTACGTTAAGCTCTTTCTTGGAGCTTCGGGATGTTCAACGGCTGGATACACAGCCTGGTGGAAGTGTCAACTTGAACCCCGATCTCTTGAGTCACAGATGTGACTTCAGCAGGCAGATCTCAAGAAGAGAATCTGCATTTACTGCAACAATTACTCAACTCAGAACTGTAAAGCTAAAACACTCTATTCAGCGGCACTCAATGTGAAATCTGTGAGTGCGGAGCAGTCAGTGACCTGCTCTTTGGCGATGCTCGCCTTCATAAGCAAGAGCGTGCTGACTTTTCTAACATGCAACCTGCTCATCGTCCATGGTGGGAAAGAAAGCCTTCATCTGTGATGCAGTGGCGCCCGCTCCCTCCTCTTCAACCTATCTCCCCCTTACCATCCCTTACTATACCATACACGGCTATGCTATAGATGGTTTTGCCTATGTGAGGCCACGTGGCATGAGACAACAGCCCAGTCTCCTAAAGTGATCTGCACCTTTGATGCACTAAGGTTACCTTCAACGCCAGCAATGTCCATTGACGTTGTGTGAGGCTGTCCCTCGCCAGTGGGCAATGCATTCAAGGTTTTAGGGAAGGCCAAAGCCAGGTCAGTCTTCTGCAAATACAGGAGCAGGGCTCGTTAGTACTTAAAGTATTTCATTAATGGCACCACAGCATGTAGATGTAACTGGTTTCATCGCAACTATTAGCTGCTCATTTTGTTATGAAGTCTAGTCTACCAGGCAAGCATGCAACACACTGATTTTTCAAGAAGTCAGGATTCCTGTTCACCATTTAAGCTTAGCTGAGTAGCTTAACAAATTCTTTAAAAGCTGATAACCTATATTTGGTGCAACAGTTCAAGAAAGCAGATTTTGTCATACAAGACGGATTAAAGGCTATTCAGGTGTATGTGCCCAAATTCTGTGAGTACATCTGTATCCCACTACATGAGGGAACCTAGTAAGATGAATGAATAACCACTACATAGAACCTACATGGTGAACGAATAAGTACATTGTACACCCGCCCAATTTTTTAACCTGGACGCGCGAACGTCGACCGCCGAGCTGATCAGCGCCACAGAGCGGAGCGCGGCGTTAAAATGAACGAGAATAAGCGCATGCGCGCTTTGAGCAGTCCTGGACAGCTGTTGTCTGCTAGGCTTTTCCGAGGAGTGGACATCAAGCCCGCTTTTTTCAGTACCGATATCGTCATTCTTTTTTCTTTTTTTGCTATTCTGAACGGTGCCATTCAGTTGTAGCGGAAAGGTCAAGTGGTCGTGCTTCCGATGGATGAAATATGATAACGTAAACCCGCTAAATACGCTGCAGCCGCTTCAGGATTTTTACACAGGAGTGGTTAAGTTTTTAGTTATGTCGTGCGAGTCGAAAAGAGACCCATCAGCGGCCGGCGCGCGCTCTGGCGCTCTTCGCCTTCTTCTTCATGGTATTATTTCCTGCTTGATTAAGCCAATTAAGCCTACCCGTCCCAAGGTCACGCTAATTAAGCTATTTGATGTCATATACACGCTAATTAAAATCACGGTAATGAAGTCATTGCAAATTAGGTCATTGCTAACGAATACCTTGCTATTTGAGACCTCAGTTAAGCTTACTGTAATTAAAATCATGATAATTAGGATAATTTTAATTAGAAGCTTGCTAATAAGCTAGGTGAGCCACAAGCTTCATGGTTAGTCCCGTCTTGCAGCACTAGTGCAAGCTGCTTACATTTTTTCATCCGTTATCACTTTTTGCTGTGTCTTCCAAATACCGCTGAAAAACTAATGGAAAGTGCAACATGATACGACCTCCCTTTTCTTTGTTTGCTGAAAGGCGTGAGCTGATAAGCGAGATATTCCGATCAGACGTCAATCGTAGATCGCACTTCGCGGTTATAACGCCCTTCATCTGCCTTCTCGAGAACGCGGTTTGCGTAGTATTAAAAATGCCAGCTCGGATCCCTGAAGAAAAGAGAGTAGCTGCAATACGGATGTCGTTGAGTCGCGCATCCCAAAGAAATATCGCGACGGTTTTGGACTTGCATCTAGCGACTGTAAACAGAATAATTTGTGCGTTCTGAGATGAAGGGCGCATATGTGATGCGGCAAGGAACTGCGTGCGAAAGACGACAGCAGAAGAGGATGCTGCCTTGGTCCAAGTAGCCGAGGCTAAACCATTCATGACTGCTGGACAGATTAGAGATTAGAGTTGGCCTGGATGTCAGCGAAGAGTTGGTCACAAAACGGCTCTTGGAAGGCGGTCTGAAAAGTCGATGTGCTGCCCGAAAGCCGCTTCTTTCGGACGCAGCAAAAGCAAAAAGACTGGCTTTTGCCCACGCTCATCTTCACTGGACGGTAGATGAATGGCGAAATGTCGTTTTCACCGACGAGTCTACAATCTGCACGCAGTGGGACCGACACCGCAGAGTATACAGGCCAGACCTGACAAGGTTAGTTTCTTCCTATTTTAAACATGTGGTTAGTTTCTGGCCGTTTCTGCTTTCACCGTATAATTCCTGCAAGTTTTCTTTTGCTATTGCAATTTTCATAGTGCGTTCGTGATATAAATTATCGCAGTTTTAAATTTACTGACGTTCAACAAATACGTTTAACAAGTAAGAGCCAGTGGACTCAGAAGTGTCAACGTTTGGGGGGCAGTAACGAAAGAGGGTCCTGGACCACTACACCGAATAGAGGGCCCATTTTGTGCAGACGCCTACTTAGGCATCATAGAACAGGAGCTCCTGCCTCATGTCGTTGACGGCGCTTTCCCTGACGGCTGTTTCATACTGCAGCAGGACTTGTTCCCCGTGCACACGTCTCGCGCTGTCAAAGACCGCCTGGAAGAACTCTGCGTCATGGTTGCTGACTGGCCGCCACTGGGAGCGGATATGAATATTATTGAAAACGTGTGGGGCATAATGAAGGGCAAGCTTTCGAGAAAGGGGCTTCACAACGCGGGCTGCGACGAACTATGGCGCAATGTTCAAGCCGAATGGGACCTCTTGAAGATGGACCGCGACCTCGTACCGGCGTTGTACGACTCTCTTCCGCGACGCATGGCAGCGGTTGTTCAGGCTGGTGGAGCCTTTAGCAGCTACTGAAATACAAGCAACCTGCGACAAGAAGTCCCAAATTTTTCACGCAGGTGAATTGAGAAAAATCTCCAATACGCCGTAGCGTCACTTCCAGCTACAGCATCCTTATTGAGGCTTTGTTATCCTTTTTTATTTTCTCTCAAAAAAAGCAATAAACTTGTTTCTTGTAAGACAGTGACAAAGCGTCTGCGCTATTCTTTGGAGAACAGTCGTTTCTAATCAGCTCGGCTTAGAGTGACAGATATCTTTTATGCCTCAGAAAAGCGCTGCGTGAACCACAGAAAAAAATGGACAGTCTGCAATAGTGCTGCAAGCGGGGACTAACCACGGAGTGTGGGGATCACCTAGCCTATTAGCAAGCTTTAATTAAGATGATCTTAATTAGCATAATTTTAATCACAGTGATCTTGAAAAGTTCTGAAGTAGCAAGGTGCTCGATAGCAAGGCTAAAATTAGCATGGTTCTAATTAACAGGGGGCTCATTAGCAAGGATATAATAACAGTAAGGGCGTAATTAACTTGATCATAATTAGCAATGATCTCATTAGCGATGACCTCATTACCGTGATTTTAGTTACCGTGTATATGACATCAAAAAGCTTAATTAGCATGACGTTAGAACGGGCAGGCTTAATTGCCTTGAATAAGCATGAACCAAGACCATGAACAAGAAGGCGAAGAGCGCCAGAGCGCACGCCGGCCGCTGATCGGTCTCTTTTCGACTCGTACGACATAACTAAAAACTTAACCACTCCGGTGTAAAACTCCTGAAGCGGCTGCAGCGTATTTAGCGGGTTTACTTTATCATATTTCATCCATAGGAAGCACGACCACTTGACCTTTCCGCTACAACTGAATGGCACCGTTCAGAATAGCAAAAAAAGAAAAAAAGAATGACGATTGCGGTACTGAAAAAAGCGGGCGTGATGTCCAGTCCTCGGAAAAGCCTAGCAGACGACAGCTGCCCAGGACTGCTCAAAGCGCGCATGCGCTTATTCTCGTTCATTTTAACGCCGCGCTCCGCTCTGTGGCGCTGATCAGCTCGGCGGTCGACGCTCGCGCGTTCAGGTTAAAAAATTGGGCGGGTGTACATTCAGTAGGTGCTTATCCCTTATCAATATACTCTGATGGTTAGTTGAAAGCGAATAGTGCTTATTCAACAATCAGCTCAAATGTAGCCGCTTCTCAACACTGCAGTAATTGCTTCAGGATTGCTGAGCACCGTAGGCAACGGTACTTAGAAGGAACACTGACAGCGTTTTCAACAAGAAGGTAGTGAAGCTCGCCAATGTAATTGTAGTTGGGCCTGCTTCACCCACAATGTCCCGATTTTTTCAGAGCGGACATGCCAAATACTAAAATACGTCAGACCTACGCGACTAATGAATGGGTTGACCTCAATATTACGAACAAGGGGTTCATTGCAAGGAGTACGTAATCTACAGGATCCCCCATGCCCGTTAACTTACACAGGGCAAACGAAAATGTCATGGGGAGCCAATATCGCAGGACTACAGCCTAAACATTGGAACAATGTACAGCCAGCAAATAAAGGTAACACTGACTTGCCTCATAAGCAAATGAGAGCCATTACTGGACAAGTGTACAGTAACCAGAAAATCGTGCTATTTCCCGACATGTCAGATTGTTGAATGCAAAAGTGTACAAGTGCCGTACAGTTCATTGCAATGGGAAAATATTGCCAGCCTAAGACAGGCAGTAGTCAGAAGTACTCTGAAGCGCAGGGCATTGTCTCTAATTTGTCATAGCTGGAAAACAGAGAAACAAACATTTTCTAGCGGCGGAAGCAATTCACAGCACTGTAAAAACTGGACAACAGACGGCGCCTCAACTGACCTCGTCCATGTTATCCTGCGCGTGTATTACAAGAAAAAAGAAAACTTGCAGACCTGAGAAAAAGTCTGGATGAGTATAAAACACGTTTACCAAGGCATAATTATTGATGTTAGATATGCACCACTAGTATGGGCACTGAAGTGCTCTTCTTTTTTTTTCACATCTCGCATCACCCAAAAATGAGGGAGACTTGGCTCGTCTATCGAACTAGTACTGTTTTTAGCTCTGGATGCATTCGTGCATAAGCCATTCAAGCTTGCTCATCTGAAAGAAATCACTGCGTACTATGGGTAGGAATCGGCAAGACTACGAGACAACCTTGGATTGCTTTTGTAAAAACAATGGCAGAAGCGAATATGGGCGCTCCTTTTCGTCGCCACTCTCAAACCTCGTTTTTCTCGACTGACGTTCCTCATAACAAACTTGTTCAAGCGGTGAAGACACACTGGCTCACCTTTGTTTTGCGCCCGATTCGGACGGCGCTCGGGGTTTTTTGCGCATGGTCCGAAGGGTGCACAGGAAAGTTGAGAGACGGGACAGATTGAGGCGCAAGCCAACGTCTCTTCCAGCCTGCCAAAAATCAGCTTTCGTTAGGGTGATACACGGCCGCGATACGGTGCCGGAACCGTTCGAGAACACATATGAGCTGTTACTTACCGAACATCTTAGATGCGACGGCATACTGGAAATCCTCCTCACGAAAGTGCTTCCTGCATACCCGAGGGTTAGCGCTGGCGTTCTTGCCCATTTTCAGCTTCAGTAGCCAAGTCTCCCGCATTCTTTTACTTTTGGTTGATGGTGAAAACCTACACTAGGTTCTGACGCATGCATACGGCACTGCGTCACCGAGCAGTATACCACCATGCTGAGCATGCTTGCCTACAATCCAGCACTGTTTATACGGTGAAAATATCTCCATAAGTCAAAACTGTGCCTCACAAGCTGACAATTCAAGATGGCGCACCGCAAATTCACCCGCGTGTGTCGATTGTATCCGTACCACAACTGCCAGGCAAGGCGAGCAGGAGCATGCTGTGTGACGTCAAAATGATAGCAGCGCCGGCCTCTCCTGTGGAGACCGCCAGGGCGAATATTGCCCTTGCCTGTTAGACAGTAAAAAGTTAACATACCTGGTCGCAAAGCTCTTGTCTTAAAGGTCAAGCTTGAGCAATGTCGTCTAGTTGACAATTCTGCTGAACCTTTGACTTTAAAACCGCATGGATATGCTTACACATATGCCTTCTAATAAGAATACGGTACTGTCTTTGCATATGACCTGACATCCCTGATGGCAAATTTTTTTTCTTGTGAGCGTGTGATCTTATACCAGTGCTCTCTCTTAATTGTCACTTTACGAGCCACTGGGTTTTTTTGCGCCGGCACTGTGTCGGGTTCGGCTTTCTCCCTCGAAAGCTGTTGCTGAACTTTTTATAATTTAATGAGTCTCTTTAATGATCTCTCACCGATTTCAGAGGCGTTACATTGAGTTTATCAATTCTTTTCTTTTGCTTGCCGTCTAGATAGCAATACTTAATAACCCTGTGTAGGGCTTCCAGACGTATGTTTGTGTTAATGCCATGCTCAGCCCCATGGCATGCTGCCCACACCCCTACGCGATTCGCATACCTCTGAGTGAAGTATGCGATGAACTTCATTAGGCCGTTTTCATGTCTCCCGTGATCATCACAGAAGTCTGAGAATGTTTTCAGCACATGGCCGAGCTCATCCTGTGATGAAACATCCATCATTGTTCTCAGTGCCTGCAAAATTAAGTGTAAAATGAAGAAACAATCTGAAAAACATTCATTATGTAACGTAACATGCACGTCACAACAGTGCTGTCGAATTGTAAGTGCACAACCACTTCATTTGCATTGACAGGGACATTATTTCTTACAGGACCTCAATGCGAAAACTTAGTCTGATTAAAGGTTGGCCTGCATCCGTATCTTTTGGCAGTTGTAGTTAAAGGCACAGTAAAGGTTTAACTTTATTGTTGTGCCACATCTTTCAAGCTGTCCACCGACAAGACCAACACAGGATTCTCTCACGCTTACTGTTTTATTCTGCGCTAAGTGTGATTTGCCGTGCAAAATGACTAAAACATGAAGGGAAATGTAGGTACCGTGGTCACTTCTACTTTTTTTCTTTTTTTGCTTTCATGGCGCACATTAGTAAGTGATTTTTTTTTCTCCAAGATTCACTTTGCACTCGCAAGGCAGCTAAAGGTGGATGGTGCAAGAATATTGCAGTAATTGTCCATCACATCAACAGCGAGCGCTTGGAACATGCTAGAACAGGCCGTGTTTGTATGACTTCCAATTGTTATTCGGCATGCCTAGAAGCTTTGGCTACTGCACACATACAAAGAAACTTGCTTATTTCACTACGATGTCAACTAAACAGCACACACGAGCGACGACATAGAAAACCACGGTAGACGTATGGCTACTCTCCTGGAAGTACTTAGCGAAGTCGCCACCGGTAGCGCTTCCGTCTGTGCGAACCAGGATGGTGCGCGCCGATGGCAGGATTAGTGGACGTGGTCGCCTGCCCTGTTGCGGCATATCTGTTCACTATTCACGTTCTCATACGTCACGACGAAATAGGAATTGCATGTTATGCAGTATCGGTGGTTATGTTACTTTGTACACGAGTGCAGCACATGCAGGAAAGCTTACACTGTCAATGTGCTGTGTTCTTTGCAAAGGCCTGAGAGTGTTCTTACAATGCTGCCCTAACTTGTCCCAGTGGCCCATTAAAGAAATTCTGTTGACATTGTGCAGTGGAGTTTTTCCTCTGAAAATGCGCACCTATCAGATTCATGATAGCCACCATTGGTGATTACTTCTCTATGCAAGTTACTTCAGGCAGTAAAACCTTTGCCAGGACAAAGAAATGGAAAAGACATCAAGAGAGTGCAGGCGATTGCTTACCCGCAAAGGTTGTTATGCAACACCAAAAAAGAAGCATCAAAATTCAATGTGAATGTTGTTTTTGTGCCCCTAACAAGCTCTCAAAGGTGTGTTCTCTAGACAAAGTGGCTGAAATGTGCAAGATGCACAGGAACAATTTCAGCACTTGCCAGTCGCACAGAGCAGCTTGGTTGCAGCAGACAAGAAAACCTGGCATCCTACGAGCAAAGTGACAATGTAGGTGGAGACATGGTATGTCCTCGAGGCACGGAGAAGGCAGAATTTGAGGAGAGGAATCTGCTAGGCTGTGGCAGCGTGCGCCATGGCCCATTCATGAAATGGTTTGGCAAGGAGGAAATTGAATTTTTTTTTGCATCACGAAAGATGAAACTTCCGGCAAGTGGTCATCTTTTACATGTCATCCTATGGGTGCAATGCATAAAAACTGCGATACCGTCTCATCTATTGCAAATATTCTCAGTTTTCTGTCTGCAGCATCAATAAGTAAACTCTGTGGGCATTTTGGCTGTAGTTTGTAATAAATAATCACTTCAATATGTGCCATACAGCACTTGTAATGAGCTGCATATAGTGACTCCAGTGCAGGTGACACCTGCCGCTGCAAGTCCCTCGTTTGCATGTTGTGAACAGGTATGGGTAAATGGCCTTGGGAAGAAAAGGCATGCAGGATGCTGCATATTCTTTGTGATCTGCTGACTTTACAACTCTCACGGGCTTCCCAGACTTTTAAGTGCACTTTTTGTGTTGCAACAAAGGCTTGCGCTCTCTGGGGTTTCCACCAGTGCCATTTTAGGATGGGACAGAAATGTGTTGCGCCAAACTACAACAGTAGTGCATCTAGCAAAGTGAAGCCGACTACTTTCGACGTTCTCAGTGGCTTGATGAAAGTGGAGGCATGGGCTTGTACAATACTAAGGAAAGGTCGAGAGCTCATGCCCCATAACTACGTTTGCTAGAAGCATTTCTCAAACAGCGAAATGGAGACGCAATGAAGGTGATCTTGGTGGTGACGTCTCTCTTGACAAACCTAAGCGGCCTGTTTTGTTACTAGATGCCATGCTGTCACTATTTTTGCACTGTCTCAGCTACCTGTCTCCTGTTCTCAAAAAGAGAAAAGAAATGAGCCAACTGGACCTGGCGTGAAGTGTGGAGAGCATGCAAAGACAGAGACTTTGGTGGTTAATGACACAAATATGCTCGCTGCTTGCCGCTTTGAGGAAAATGAGATGGTGCATCCTCTCGCCTCCCTTTGCCATGAGTCCAATGCCTCGAACAATAAGCAAACAACGGCATATGTGTGGTGGAAAGACAAGGAACGACACTGTACCAATAGGTCTGGTGATGACCAAACCAGTCAAGCCAGAGTTATTGAATAATTATAAGTTTTACATTCCAAAAAACATACTGTGCAGATAATTAGGTAATTGCTGTACAGGCAACACCTTTTTTCGTTTATATAACAAATAATTTGCAACCACCAAGGTCGCACAAGAAGCACATCAAGTACGATGAATCGGAACTGGCTAGCCTTGACAGGTGGAACCGGCAAGCTTCTGCAGAAGGCGTGAAGTGTGTGTTTCTCTCTCTGCGCCAAGCCGACTCGCACAACAGAGGGTGTGTTGGCACCATGCCCTACAGCGTGATTTCACTGAGCTTCACTGAGCCACCCAAACAAATACTGTTTCACCTTCTGAAGAAATGCTCTGTGCCTCAAGGCCAATGCAGCAGTTTTCTCTATAGCGGTGACCCTCACACAAATGCTTCTCAATTCCAACAAGCGCATTTGATTGAGGAAATGCTACGGCAAGAAAACATTCTATACTTCGAGGGACTCCCGAGATGGAACAGGATGGAGAGCAGTTTCTGAACCATTAGTCAATGAATGCATGTCACAGAAACACAGTGAGCCCTGTTAATATTTCTACTTGTCGACAGAATCCTTTTATTGCAGTAAAACCACGTATCTAAATATATAGGCTGTTTGGAGATAGTACTTAATTCAGGCCCTTATTGGCTGTTTTTCTGTTTTGCAAACAATTCGGTTCTAGCAGAAAAGAGGCATAGCAGGGGAACAGTCTACTACAGCTCTAAGTGCATGACTACGCTACTAACTTGTTATAAGACTATACATCAAAAATACATTTCGTGCACGGCGTGGGGAGTGCAACGTATTTTGCTTCTCTGGACAGACTCGCAGTAATCTACTAGCATTAGGAAACTAAACGACATGCGTGTCTTCACAATGTAGTGACGCAACATACAGCCTTCAACACAGGTGACTGCAGCTCCTTATAAACTTGTGATGCTAGTTGTTACACATCCACACCACAGATTCCACGACGGACGATCCGTGATATCGATGTTCACAAAACAAACTATTCAACATCATGCAAGCACACACGCGCACGCACGCGCACACACACACAGAGGCGTCATTTTTCGCGGCCTTCAAGATGTGAGTTTTCGGTTACATGCGTGTTGCCGCGTTCGGTCACAACACAAACTAACCGTATTCCGTGCACAGACACACACATATACATCAGTTGCAGATCCATAAATGTGGGCTTTGGTTAGATGCCGGCGTCGTCCGGTTCGGAGGCACTACAGTGTAGTAGGCACTTGCGAGCAAGATACACGAACCATTCGTTGACAACTTGATGCTGAACACGGAGGATCATGCTTCGCGCACACGACGACTTCGAAGAAGAATACGCGGACCCTTTCTACGCGGCTACATCCATGGTGCAAAGTTTTTTTTTTCTTCACGACGCGGAGCAGCCGAAGCAGCTGCTGCGCCGCTCCGCTGCTGCCACTGCTATTTTCACGTCTTTACTGATGTGCGGGGACCGCTGTTGCGCACACCAAAATAATTTACCCACTTGCAGCCGTTTTTAAATTACAATACATGCATGTTCTTCAATCCTGTAAAACAAAAGTTAATAATATTATAACGCACGGTTATTTAAACACATTTGAAGATAGCCGGTCGCTACTGTCGCGGGAAAAACAGTCGCTGCAATCGCAAGTCATCTGAAACGAAACTGCCATTAAGCGACGGGAGCGAACAGAGCGATTGGAACGATTTTCGTCGCTGCAATCGCGGCATGTGAAACAGCCTTGAGCGGCGGATCTTTGGGAGAGCGGACGTCGGTTCTCTCTCGCTCAGTGAACCGATGGCGGGAGGCGATTCGCTCTCGCTCAGTGACCCGTGCGTTCCGTCTCGCTCACCCAGCCGAGGTGAGCCGGCTCAAACTGAGCGGCGGTTCTTTGGGAGAGCGGACGGCGGTTCTCTCTCGCTCAGTGAACCGAGGGCGGGAGGCGGTTCGCTCTCTCTCAGTGACCCGTGCGTTCCGTCTCGCTCACAGAGCCGAGGTGAGCCGGCTCAGTAAAACTGAGCGGCGGTTCTTTGGGAGAGCGGACGGCAGTTCTCTCTCGCTCAGTGAACCGAGGGCGGGAGGCGGTTCGCTCTCGCTCAGTGACCCGTGCGTTCCGCCTCGCTCATAGAGCCGAGGTGAGCCGGCTCAGTAAAAATGAGCGGCGGTTCTATGGGAGAGCGGACGGACGGCGGTTCTCTCTCGCTCAAGGCCCATACTCGCTCAGGCCGCACGACGCTCCGCACGCCGCTTCGGCTCTCCGTCTCGCCTACCGGCCGACCGAACGGACGGAGACAAACTTTTTGGCAGCGCACGGACGGCGCCAACGGCGCGACACCGGTCGTTCTCTCGGTCGCTGATTGGCTGACACCGTACGACGATGGAACAGCTCCGGCAGCCAACATGGCGCCTGCCTGAATCGAGGCGAAGCGGGGCGCGAGGCCTAGGCTCCAGCTACGCCGAAAATAAGTTTATTTTGTTCCTAATTGCGATATGAAGTGGAGTTATCTAGCACCAGCAGAGGTAGTCATCGAAAGCAAGCAAGCCCACGCAGCCTTCCTGCCCTCATCAATATTAGCGATCGCCGAGGAAGAAACCACCGTGCTGTGTTTACGCGACCGTCGGATACCGGCGATTTTGTGTGTTGTGCGCCGTCACCCGCTTTTATTTGGAAACGAGAAGCTCATCGCGTGCACATGAAATGTCGGCGTGACTAGTACACTTTAGCGTGACACATGTTCACTGTGGGCGAAAACGAAGTGTTCGATCGCTGCATTCAGCCCAAGCGACGTGTATGTGCTGCCCGTATGGGGTTCCGCGCTGTGAAATGTGTGCCTCTGTATTTGTGCTTTCAGCGAACGATCAGTCCCCCAAAGGTTCTGAAGTGACGATACAGCCACTAGCGATAAGCTTTATTGCCTCGTTATCGCCGTGTTCGACGTGTTCTACGGCGTGTGAGCTGTCGTTCCGCTTGCGATGGGTTGTGGTAACTACGTAGCGTGCGAGTGCTCGGTCGCGTCCCTTGACGAAGTGTCTCTACTTGATACAAATTGCGATGCGTACCTGTGATCTGCTGCAGTGGTGATAGACGTAGAAGTGCTTATAATTTGCGATGTGTGTGTGCCCTCAAGTGAGGAATGCAGTAGTACGCTGCCAGTTCCATTTGTGTATCGCCTGTCTGGGCTAGATTGAGAAACGCTGTCAGAATAGAATTTGACGTTTCATCCACGTATCGTTTGTTTAAAGTCATTTCTGCACTTTTAAATATACTGATGTTATACAACGCTGTTGATGCCCGACATTATCGGGTCATGATCGCTAACTTCAGGTAGCCTTCGTACTTGTGATGCGGCCAATGGGGCCACATCACAAATACGAAGGTGGACAAAGTATGAGGTGAACAGGAAATTCCAGAAATTTTAGGATTCGAGATGATGTGCAAAGATGAGGCAGATATTCATATAGATGAAGAATGGGTACTTCATTTGAATTCATAGCAAATTTCCATTTGATGATAGACAGCCATATGCATGAATAAATATGACAGAATGCTCAATCAAATGGGTTATGTTCAGTAGATAATATTCTGCCAACAAACCGCAGAATAATGTATAGGAAACCTAGGTGGTAGGGCGCCTTCGCTGGTAATAGCCACAGTCGTGTTGTTAAAACTGGCAGCCTTGCTTTTTAAAAATCCTTAGTTGAAAAGTTAGTGACTACATTTAGATCTGCTTTTGTTAACTCTGTTTGTGACAATCATTTATTCCAGGAGTGTAACTTGATAAAGTGGTAGCGTGGGCGAGTTGGTGATAGGAAATCGGCACAGTGCACAGCATAGAAAAGCGAGGACAGAGACAAGAGAACAACACAACACGTCTACTGACTTCAACTGAGAATTATTGGCGAAACTGCCAGAAATATATGCATGAGAAATTAACCAACATGAGCAGAAGAACCTATAGCTCACATCACGCACCCCATCACATCACAGCCAGGTGCTCGCTTTCATTTTTAGAGAGGGCAGTTGATGGCATACTGATACAGAGGTCACCTCGCTGCTGTACCTTATCTGCTTCTGTAATTTCTTGAGTGAGTTGCTCACGATATTCTGATACAATGGTGCTCTTTTTGAAATCCGGCTGACAGCCACAGTCCCTGCAGTAGGTGCCGAGATTATCCTGAACAGTTGTGTTAGCATTATAAAAATGCTCCTTGAAACGTCCATTTAAGCATCTGCCCATTTTCCCATGTACTGTTTGCCACAGCTTAGGCTGATCATATATACAACACCTTCAGTGCATCCTGCAATATGATTCCTATGGTAAATTTCACAAGTGCTCCTTCATCTGGCATGGCCATCCACACAACCACAGACTACTGGGGCAGAAAAATGACCTTGATGTCGCTGCGGGTATTGTGTCTGTCAGCTGGATTTAAAACATTGCACCCTTGTATCAAAACATCGTCAGCAGCTCACCCGAGAAATTATAGAAATGGATAAGATACAGCAGCTATGCGACCTCTGTATCAGCGTTCCATTGATCGCCCCTACCAAAAATGAAGCCGAGTATCTGGCTGTGATGCACGACCTACTGTGCTCCTGACCTGCCGAGCTAGTGGTGGTCTATGGAGCTGCTTGCGCCTTCTCCCGTTCCAAACTTCACCGCTAAGAAGGCACTCTAGTTACCCCACCTTAGTGTTGTCAGAAGCATGGGTGCAGAACAGTCAATGCTGTGTAAATGCTTTGCTTCTTCATAGTATTCAGAAATTTGTGCATATTTTCAAGCTCTTGCAATGTCTTGTAACATCCAGAATGTTCATGGGGCACTTCAGGCAACCTTCAGGAGTTTATTTACCAAAGAATCAGCTGCCCTTGTACGCCAGTAGGACCCTTGGCATTTCCTTTTCTTTTTCTGTGTTGTCACTCGCCCAAGCAAAAAAGTTTTCAAATTGGGAGTAAACACACTCGGACAGTGTTATTGAGCAAAAGAAAATGTGCAAGTCCGGCTCATTAGTGATACAACACGTCCATACAATATTGCGACGTGTGCATTTGCACTTTTGTGCATGCAAATGTTACAAATTCTCGCCTTTTCTAGAAACTACTGCAACCTATTTCTCACACATGCACGTCACAGACAACTACAGTGTACCGTTAATGCTGATTTAGCTCAATTGAGGCGCTTTTGTTAATATTTGCTTCTCAGTACAGAGTGCCTGACCATGCAAGCATCTCGGCACAGTGGAAACAGATGACCGCAGAGAAACGGCGTGGTTGGGGTAACTGATGGTGCCAAAATCCGTGGCGAAAAGGAAGAAAGAAGAGCTAGCACGTGCACACTGGCTTTTTGCTTGCAGGGAAGGTCAGGAGTACAGTTGGTTGTGCTGTGAGGCGATGATGGATTGATTTTTGGGGTTGTACATCATAAAACCACACTATGATGATGAGAAACGCCGTAGAGGAGGGCTCTGAAAATTTCAACCACCTGACGTTCTTCGGCATGCAATGACATTACACAGTACGCAGGCCTCACCATTTTTCACTCATTGAAATGCATCCACTGCGGCCAGGATTCAATCCGTGACCTTCAGATATGCAACCGAGTGCCATAACCACTAGACCACCCTGGCAGGGTATGATGCAGTGGGGTGCATATGATCTAGATTCTTGTGCTCATGTCAGTCAGTTTCCCACCCATATATTTCTGGTGATTACGCCAGAAAAGCTTAGTTGAAGTCAGCGCCTTTGTTGTGTCTTTCTCTTCCCTTGTTTTTTCTGCGCTGTGCACCATGCAGATTCCGACTTCCAGGAGCCTTTACTCTATTGTGAACAAAATTGACACCTTTTACATGTATAATCTGATTGGCCTCTTTTTAGGCACTAGTAATGTGTCACTAATTTAGGCAACAGTCATTGTCGGATAATGTCAAAAAAACAACTTATGCCTGAAAAATGCACTGGTTTATTATGTTGCTGCTATTGTTACATATAGCTGTCCTCACAATGCCATCAGTCATGTGTAGCTGCAGCATTTTAGATCGCCCAAGTGCACACCAAGTGTATGCTTTTCAAATGCTGGCAGTCTGCTCATTAAACAAGCTTTCTTCAGCATACTGCCAGAACATAGAAAGAGACACATCGCTATAGTTCATTCTCAGACTTGTTCACGAGCATTCAGCTAATACCAGTGCACAAAAAGGCTCATAACTGGTGACAGTACAGCATCTCGTCGCAAAACTTGTGACACCACAGCACATGAGCTCACCACGAAACAAACATGGCACTTCTGTGCCTCTTGCACTGCACGCAGGCATGGATCTCAAGAACATGTCCAATTTTCTGCTACTCTGAAAATAAAGGATGCACGTTGCCTGCCATTAGGATATTCTGAACAATAGTCACCTGTTTTCTGTTAGATACTTCCCATGCAATGGGTGATATATGCCTAGAGCGCTATAAAACAGTATGCATGAACAATGGAGAAATCACAAGTTTTCTGGGATGGCAGCCCATTCTGTAACCGTTGGGTCATGATTGAGCGCATGCACCTCTCAAGCTGAAATCTCACTCTGAAGTGCGCAGTGCATTTGATAGGTTCTTGGTTTTCCCTTGTGATAACTGGTGCTTTGTCGTGATGTGGGCCAGTCCTGTAGGCTGTGCTGCGTGCAAGATTGCAGCACTTTTCTCGTCACATTAGGTACATAGGCCCCCCCCCCTCCCTCAGTCACCAGCTTTGTGGTCGTGTGCAAGGACAACAATATTATTATTCTGATTAAAAGAAGCTCTATCATCCAACCTTTGTGTTTGCACGTACATATTCAATAAAAATGTAAATCTCGTGAACACTACCACAAAATGTGTGTTGGTTTGTATTGGTAGTTCAGCTACTCTGCTTTACTTGTATTGTTTCAAGATGAGTGTTGGGTTAGCTTAACATGGCTTAAGTATTTAATAAATGGGCAGGTCCAAAATCAAAATATTGCTTGATGGAAAGCAAAGCTTTGTTTATATATATTCTACTAGATTGCCTAATCAAGTTAGAATGATTGTGCTTTATTTCCACTTTAAAGTCAGCACTCGTCAGTGCCTCGTTCTTGTCATGCTGTTTAAGAAATTGTGTTGTTGTGTCTTGTGCTATCTGTGCTTGTCCTAGCTTTAACATTACTATAACTGCGATGCAATGAACAACCAAAGCTGTGATTTGTGAGGCTACATTACCTAACACATAGCTTTGCAGTCAGTTATACATAATGTGAAGCAATGTGGGAAGAAATAAATGACTGTATGGTGTGGTGAATCTGTGCAGTGCTAGTGAATTCACTCAAAATTCGCACTATTCATGTTTTCTTGTTAATCAACTTTATGTTTTGCTCATACTTCTATGTGCACTTTACAGTACTTGTAGAGGTATCTTCATTTGATTGGGTGCTTGGGCAATGATTATGTAAATCTAAGAGACATCAACCGTGTATGTTCAAATAGCACATACCACACATCAGTTTCAACGGCTCAGTAAAGGAGCTATAATTTGGCTTGTTATTGCATAAAATGTCTTCGGCTGCGTGCTAATAAAAGAGCCACAATGCTGATGTTTTGCATCTAACAAATAAATGAGCGACTGATAGTGATAGTGATGTTGTGGCTACAGGTGGTGAAAATGAGTGAGCTACTTGGGTATTTAATGAAGTAATGGTCATGGAGTGAACACTGCTCTATATGTAGAGCCTGATACAAGATGCAGAAGTGCAATAAATGTGCATTCAATGCATGTACACAGCTACGGCTTAATATAGGTATGACATTCAGCACAAGGTAAACGTTCTGCCCCATCTTGAGTCGTACCTTATGAACCTGCCTCCATCTTATTCTAATGGATTCATGGACCACTTTAAAGCCACAGATGGAAACACCACAGCAACTTTTTCACACGCTGTGAGATGACTGTGCTCATTGCAAAACCTGAGTTTGGTTTCATATGAAATACAGATACTGGCTGGTTGTTCATATTTGGCTTTAAATTTTACACTTTATGAAAAGGTAGCTCCACATTAACTAGGTAAGTGTCTGATACATAAACATCCAGGCTATACTAAATGCACTCCACTAAATTGTGCATTATTTTTCATACTTTTAACAACATTCTTCATCCTATTCAAGGAATTCTAGACTAAATATAATTAAAAGAGAGCACACATGGGTGATGTTCAGAGCACCACATTAATTTCTGTGCACCTAAACAATGCACCATTCATTGCTAAAGTGCTGTATGAAGTGTGACTAAATACAGTGGTGGTGTGGCATAATAAGAACAGCAAGGCGAGGAACAAAAATATGTAAGCATTATGTGTTCTCACACAAAACAAGTTGTCTTGTGAGCAAACACATGCTTTCTTGTAGCCGCTGTATTTTTGAAAACAATCATTGAAAAGCTCTGCACATGGTAACTATCACACCAGTTATATACTACTGTGCATACATTTGTGGCAACTAGTTAACTAACTATTCATTACTGGTTGAGTAGAGCTTTAATTGAATTTCAAAGCTTAGAAATAGCAAGCATTAAATTTTCGACTAAGCTGCGGTTTCATGAGGGGCAGCTCGTCTGTGTGGCTCTCACATTAGACAAAAAATGAAAGTCGCATGCACCCACCACAGGCTTGCACAGGGAGGGGTGGGGGCAAAGGGTGTCGTGACCCCGCCCCCTGATTACAAGGAAAGGGCACAAAATTTCTGACTGCACTTCAAAATATATAAAAATAGCTGTATTTGCTCTCCAGAGTAAACACACACACACACACAAGAGAGAGACCCCATGTATTCAGTGTATGCGGGCCCTGCGCACCCTGTGACATGAACAGCAAAGTGCAAATAAACAAATAAGCGGTAGCTCAGGTTTGGCACACGTGCTCAATGATAAATTTAGGTATTTGACCCGATTAGATTTAGCGTCGATGTAATCGTGTGCAAAGCTGACGTCGCGACACGCTCCGCAGCTGATTCATGCGCGACGACGCAGTGTTCCCAAAGCAGTACGCGTGTGGAGACGCCGTGTTCACGCACGCTGCGATGCGAGCACAGCTCTGAACGATACGATATCGTACCTGACACAACCGAGTACATGTGGGCCGGTTGGTTCTATGTGGTGCCGCAGCTACACATGAAATATATCTTTAAAAAAAGTGGCGCAGGTCCTGCGCAAGATTTCAACCGCCGTTGACCGCCGCACAACCTAATATTGCAGCACAAATGTCTCGTTTTTGCCACAACGCTGCAAACTGAACTCGCATCAGCAAAAAAATATGTGTCGTCTGCTCTCGGTGAACGTTGCCAATCTCGAACACCTTTGCTCCGCCGAACTGTTGCCTCCCTAATGCCTCGTTCACACTGGTAAATCCGGCGTCTACAGTCGACGGAATTCTCTTGCCGCCGAAAACCGCGTAGTTCACACTGCTTACCGCCGCGGAACCGGCGCCGCCGGAAAGTGACATAGCGCCATCTGCCGAGCACAGGTCGAACCTTTAAAAAAAGTGCGGCATTGCCCGGATGTACACGCGGTTCCACCGGTTCTACACTTGTGCGGATATTGTCCGTTTTGTTTGTGTGCCTGAGCAAGAAGCGGTACTGCTAGGCTCGCCGTGAAATACGTTCTGGTGATGCATGACAGGCGGAATATTCACCGAATAAACGGCACCAGCGGTGGTGTGCTCGTCCTGGAATACATGAACGCGAGAAGCTTGGTCACGCCGTGAAAGTGCTATTCGTTGTGCGAAAATGTGACTTGGACACGTGGATTCCTACAATGAGTAAGTTGAGAATGGCTGTTATTCGTGACACTACTGAACGCGCGGCGTTTTCCGAAGAAAAGTGGGTGTTTACGATCCAGTCGGATGTCCCGACGGGCTTCGAATACAGCGATAATCGCGCCGGACTTTGCCGCCATTTTTCGAATTTGTGACTCGCGCTCCTATTGGTCCGCGGCGGGAAATCCGGCGGCAGCGGCCGCAAAAATCGCTCCCGGAGCGATCGGCGCGGATAGGGCTGTTTCGGCGGATCTCGCTGTCGCCGAACAGGTTTCCGCGCTTCTCCGGCCGCCGGATTGCTCAGTGTGAACGCCCCATAACAAACTTCGTGTCGCCCAATCAGCGCGCGCATCCAGTCCAGCCGGTGACCGGTCGTGCGGCCCCACCGAGAACAACATTTCGCGACAGGTTCCGTCTACAGCCGTTTTTGCCCCGCCGCACGCGTGCGGAGGGCCAAAAACGGCGTGCGGAGCGGCGTGCGGCCTGAGCGAGTATAGGGCCTCAGTGAACCGAGGGCGGGAGGCGGTTCGCTCTCGCTCAGTGAACCGTGCCGCGGTGAGCCGTGCTGAAGTACCGGGTCGCTTTTCGTTTCGACGGCGGCGACGAGTGTTGGCCGTCGCGGGCTGACTCGCGCTACTCGCATCTCGCTCGCTGTGTGCGCTGCGTGAGGCAGTCCATCGTGATCTGTGGCAACACTTCGAAGACGCAATCCTGACCTAGAAGGGTATTTGGTGTCTTTAAAGACAACAAGTCAACGCAGCTTACGTCCTCATTAGCGCTCATTAGTATAGTTATATGTCATCGATATCCAGTCCTCTGAACTTTCTGAGCGTGTATTTTAGCACATCAATAAAACGAATAACATGCAGTGTTGTGTGAAGGCTTCACATTATGTCGTCGTGGCGCATTTTGGAAGAAAAAATATCATGGCATGATCTCACTTCGTTGAGTTTTGATCTATTTATATGGGTCGCACACATAGTGTTCGACGTCTTTGTTTCTGTCAATGGGTGACGGAAGCTAAACATCTCTTGAAATTTACATCACATCATGATGGCACCCATACTGACGGGCACTCTAAGGTATTTTAGGTAAATGAACGTCTTCCAGAAATGCGTCCATTCACAGTGACACACGTTAAAATCAAGTGCTTGATTTAAGACAGGTCCCAACACGAGACAGTGAAAAACGGCAAGTGCTGCTTTCCGGATAGTTCAAAGCATGTCTAGCATCTTCTTTTCAAACATGAACGGTGTTTTTTCGCACACAGCATGGGGAATTCTTCATTGTATCTGTTTAACGCTCCCTTGGTGCGGCTGAAATTACTTATGGAACTGTTGTAAATATGCGCGGCGCCAGAAAAGCGCGCTTTCCAAGCAACGACCCTTTCTTTGCACTGCCAAGCAGCAGCACAGAAAGGAGGTGCTTCTTTTTTTCCGTAGAAATAGAAAATCCGGGCCAATTTGGAACGGTTCCGCGTAGTTTTTTTTTTTTTTTTACCTCAGGAATCTCTTTTACTTTTTAGCACTAATGTGATTTGTCGAAAAGTGAACGTGTTTCAGAGAAAGAAAAGGCGTTTGCTGTTACAAAAGGGAAAAGGCGGCGCAAAATCTTGACAGAACCAAGATGAATAAAGGACGACAACAGGGCTAGCTTACAAATTTTCTTATTTTTTGATATGATGGCACATATATTCACAATGTCCGTACATGGTAGCGCCGCACAGCAAATAAATTTAGTGACAATCTGCTAATCCTTCACCAGGAGGATTAGCAGACGATGCCACGCTTTCACGTGGCTAGTACAGACTTGGCCAGCGCCTGCGACCTGACGCGCAGGAACAGGGGCTTTTGTTTGCCTTCTTCGCATTCACGATGGTCAAGAGTCGAGGGCAGCAATATCTAATAACGGGCGGCGCGCTCCATTCCAGTGCACAAACCGAGTTCTCAGCAAGAACATGTGACGTTCTTTCTAGCGAAATGTGTCAAAGGTGTAGCTTTCTAGCTTTCTAGCCGATGGAAAATGCATGGTGACCGGATACGTGGTGATTTGTAGGCGAGCCGGCACCGCGCCGATAAGACTGATTGTATGCCATTCCATGAAGCGGAGGCGGGAATACTTGCTAGGAAGAAGAAGAAAGCACGAACTGGATAGATTCATAGACAGAAAACACACAGTCATACGCACGCGCTCAGCGTTCCAACTTTCTTGGTTATATGATTTTCGGAACACATATGTTGGTCGAATCAAGTTTTGTGGTATGGTTGTGAGATAAGACTATGCATGTTAGTATCTGCTAAGCGCTTCATAATTTCTGCCACCCACCTCACCCCTCAGCGAATGAAAATGTGTCTCTCCTAACAAAACTGCATGAACCGGAAACAAAAATAGAGAAAAACTCTCGCATACCCTGCAGTTACTTTTTTAATGGTTAGCACGTATTATACTTAATACTTACGTGTAGAACGATCACTGCAATATAAGGTCCCTCGCAGAGTTGAATTGTGCGGAAGTCATATATGCGGAAGTTATTTGTGCTTCGCTTTCCTTAAGCAGGGATGTTAACAGGGCCCCCAGTAATATGGGCAAACCACGGACGCTAATTCAAGGCAGCCGAACGGCCGCCCACCGCTCCGGCCGGTCCCGTTCTTCCCTCGCGCCAGAGCGTTTTCCCTCGGACCCGGTGAAATGAACCGGATCATTGCAGTGAGCTGAACCGTTCTGAGCCGATCACTCAAGTGAGCCGCTTTGCCCATCTCTATTTCAACGCGCTTTGAACGAACAAGAACAGCAAGCCGAGATCACCGACTAAGAAAGCAATGCTTAGTTTCACGAAATATTTACAACAAAACGAAACAGCGGGAGCTTGTGTCACTGCCCGAACGCGCCGCAAACGGTTACATGACTCCTGCCGCTGCGTAGTTCGAATAAAAAAAAACGAGTATGACTTAATATCGATGTCAGTAGAGTGCTGAGTCTGCCGAAACAAAAACATTTTGTGAAGGAGAGATGGCGTGGTATCTCAAAGGTACGCTCACTATAAACAGCAACTTGTATGTAAGTGTAATAACAGACAAAGAAAATGTCATCGCCTTGTTCAAGAATATTCTGCATCGAAATTAGGCACCGATACGGGCGCCCTTACATAAAAGTGCAAAAGGGCGAATGGCGGCTATGGCGGCCTCCATAGCGCGAGCTAAGAGAGCGGTCAGTAGATCCACTCCCCGCTGTTGAAGCTGGAACGCGCATCGGTTGATTTTTTCGCCATCTATGGCAATTTATGGCACATCGAGCCTTCCGGGGCCTGGTAGCACTGCTACCAGTCAGCGTTGCCAGATTGAAAAAAGGCTTCGACACCAGCCCCTCATCAAAATTTCACCAGATTACACCAGTGCTCCAAAATGGCAGCTACGACGTATTTCCGGTTCCTGTTTTGTTTTTGCACGTGCAACAAAATGGCGGCTATGACGTATTTCCGGCTCTTGCTTTGTTTTTGCCACAGTGTAAGAACTACTGAAGGCCGCTGCTGCGAAACGCGTCTAACTAATGGTGGTGTTTCACGTCTGCACCGCTGCACGGCAGCACACGTTAGGAGGCTGAAAAAGCGGGAAATTTGAACGTGTAATTGTATCTGTATGTAAAGTGCACTGAAAACAATTAATACTAATTTTTTTACTGCCTCTGTTAGCCACTATACTAATTGAAATCCCTCAGGCGCCCAAAATAGACGATAATGTCTCCGACATTGCGGTCGCGTCGCTAGATATAGCAGACGGTGTTTGACAATGCTTGGAAGCAGTCCCAGAAAAGTCACACGGGCAGACGATACGTTATCTTTTTTTATTAAGGGCACGCACGCTTGATGTGCTTGTCGCCTGTCTTGACGTGAAGGTAATATTTATTCATAAATAACATGCGAGCATTTATTATTTTACTGGTTACTGTACAATCGGCTAGCTTGCCAGACAAAGGCAGGGCAGAGCTGTTGTAACTCTCACAAGTCAGCAAGGAATTTATTATAGAGGGAACGCCAGTGGGACGTCCTGCACAAGGAATTTTGAAAGACAAGTCAATTACCTGCGGTTTACATCAAATACAGAATGCCACGTTTGAGTTTTCATTACTACGAAGCAGTGGTAAAAAAGAAAAACTCATCCGGCACATACGAACATACAGTGATGTAGTTTGTATTGGTTTTTAGGAGCAGGAGAAGCTTCCATTCAGAGCAAGGAAACCATGGTTCAGAGCAGTAACACATTGCTCACACACTCCTGCCAAAGTGCGCATGCAATAATTATGATGCAGATAAAAATTTATTTGCATTTACTATTCATCACATAATGCACTGCATTTACAATGTAACACAGCCTTAACACATTTCAGGTAAACTCAAAATTTACAGAATGCCTTTTCTTTTGCATATGGTACATGAACATAAGCACACTGAATGACTATTTATTATCACAGTAAAGTGTCACCTTAGCCTATAGGTGAACACATTAGCTTCACACAGGAAACATATTGCAACTAATCATTACAAGAAAATGTAGAACGAATATACCAAAATTACAGAGAAATGAATCTACTACACTCACATTGAAATATGAAAAACTCGATTTTGGATACAAATTCCACATAAAAAAAAACTAAAGTGATGTGCTCGTCGAATTTGTGATTGACTTGGTCACTTGGACAACATACTCGTCATTTCAGTATCATTGCAACTCAGCATGTAACGTCGACTAATGCTAGCCTCGGTGCAGCACAATAAAGAAAGGTCAAAAAGCAGGCGGTTGGTCCATCATGCATCTGTTAGGATTAATCACTATTCTAAATTAGACGCATTCTCTTTCGAGCCACAAAAAATGCATAAGCACAAAGTCCAGTCACATAACACAGTAAAGTTCTGCTCGTAAAAAGTAGAGACAAGCTCTAAGAAAAAACACAAAAATACACATAAGCACAAAATCCAGTCACATAACACAAAACTTCACATAGTCCATTCACGCTGACACAAAATATCTCTTGACATACAACACACTTCCATCGCTGATACATTTGAAAATATGGAACATGAATGAATAGGATGAACAAATGGATAAGTACAAGAGCTCACTCCGCTGAATCGTACATCTCCGACGTGAATCTCCAAAGCATGTCGTCAGTTACTAAAAACTGCACACAGCAGCCCGGCTTCAATGATAACGTTGTGCGAATGCGCACAATAGCATCCAGCATTTTAATGGACATCTTGTTCCGGTACTTAGTCTTGATGCAGGTTACCTGGCTAAAAACCCTTTCGACTGGTGCATTCGACACTGGGCAGGAGAGGCAAGCTAACTCATACATGGCTAACTCTTTGTATGGTTTGTCTCCCACTACACTTTCGTACTTGAATATTCCAGTCCAGAATAACGTGCAATCATCTGGAACTTTGCTGTCAAAGACACATTCTTCAACCCAGACATGCATTAGGATTTTTCTTTATTGTTGTTCCAATACATCTTGCTCTCCTTCCAAGAGGTGGTGGAAGGGAGGATGTTCAAATGGAAAGCGTGCCATTTGTGACAACACTTTTGACGGGTGAAGGGCACTGAGGCCTTGAAAAAGCTGCTGGTTGCCAGGAAGGCGGTTCTCCACTTCCCGCAGCAAGGCATACAAAAAATCCTGGCAACGCTGCTTCAAATTTAGTGCTGACGCTTCATCTATGGTTGATTCATCACTCTTGCAGCAACGAGCAATCTCATTCCCGAAACGTGCACCAAAGTCGGTCATGGCTATGGAAAGCCTTTGCCCCTGTTTGTTGACGACTCTCGATATCAGTGCTTTGTGATGCAAGTCAAGCTCCTTATGCATTTTTACCGGGTCTGCATTAAGTGATTGAAAAAATGCATTTATTTTTCAAATTCGAGAACTATAGGTGACAAAAACAAAACATAAAAATAGGTCACGTCGTCATGCAGCATGTCATAGAGAGTACGAGCTTTATATCTCACTTCCTGCGAACCCTCTTGCATGGCACACTTGAAGTAAGCCTTAAGTTCTTGCCAGTTTTCAAGCAGTCTCTTGATAATGCACCCTCGAACAAGCCACCGTGTGGAGGCTGCCTTCATGAAAGGCAAATTCAGCTTACTTTTCTCATTCTCCTCCTCTCTAAGAGCTTCAAAAAGTTTTATATAGTTCTTACGTCGCAGTGTGCTGTGAGAGAACCAGCCTGGAATTTCAACCAGCAGATAGCCTAAATTAGATAGCAAAACTTCAAATGCTTTTTGTACACACAAGGCTAAGGAGTGGTACACACATTTGTTTAGCACACAATTGGGAGATTCTTTTTTAATCCGCGACCACACACTGTTCTGCTTCCCACCATGACAGCTGCTCTGTCACAGGCGATACCAATGCAATCGGCAAACGACAGGCCATGCTCGCGAAGGCATTCGGTGAGGGCAAGGAAGAGGGATTCACTGGGTATAATCCCAAAAAAGTAGTCAAAATTTCGCCAGATTTTTCACTGAAATATCGTGCACAGACTTCAAGCAGCTTTTCAACAGCCACATCAGTGCTCTCATCTACCATGAGTGAAAATTTTTTCCCTTTCATGTCAGAAATAAGCTCATCTCTGAGAGAAGGCGAAACAACTGAGTTTATCAGGGCAGTGCACTTCATGCGATGAAGATGGAGGTTCTCCAGGGTGCTCCCAGTGCCATTTATTTTAATCACTTCGCTAAGGTGATCGATAGCAGCGGTTGAGCAGTGGCAGTATGTTGCCACAGCTAGTTGCAGCTCGGCTCGCTTCAGTTTGTCCGGCACACCTTGATGTTTTTTCGGAAAGTTCAGCACTTGGCTAGTTGATGTCGACTTCACTATTCCCTTATGTTGTGCCCCTTGTGCATGCCTCGTCAGCGTGCCGCGGTGCGGCCTCAGGTTTTTGCGGCAGAGCTTGCAGAACGGAAGCCTCGAGTTTCCTGACACCACACTTGTCAGCCAAGGAAATTCTTTCTCCCAGGAATCCATATACTTCCTGCTGCGTATCGTACCACTTTTTTGTTCTTTTAACATGTCCGCGCGCATCACCACCGTCGGAACCACTGGCGCTCTTTTTTCTGCGCTCACTTTGACGATTCATTATGCACTTTCTTTAGCCTAAAAAAGAATAAAAGAATATAAAAATAAACGTTAAGATAGCGTACCACATGACATATAATAAGTGTAAAAGGGGAAAAAGTAATGACAGCAAAGTACATTCAGCCTGTGACGCGACTCCAATTACCACGTGCTATGTGAGGTATCTATTCGTACTCGTAAGGAATGTAATTCATCTACGTACAAAGTGTCGGTAGCGATCTCGTTGTGGCGTGGGTCGCACCAATGGCTGCACAACCATACGATGAATCCGGCGAAGCAGAAAGTGGGCTGTGCCAGTCGGGGTCAACTGCAACTCACACAGCGCGCGTTTCTTTTTCCGGTGTGCAATCGCGTACAACCAAGCGCAACGACAAAGACGCTGTGAGAGGCACGCCAGTTTGCGAGCTTCATTCATTACTTCCTAAAGCTGTAGAGGTATATAAATAACGAAGTGTTGACAGTCTTGAAGTGGGCAAGAAACTTGCACCATCTTTGGGATGCAGTAAAAGGCTAACAACATGGTGTAAATTCAAGCAATTTAAGTGGCAAGCCATTTCCCAAGATTTTTCACCATTTTCATCAGATTTTGTCTGGTGTAGCCATTCCGACACATGAACACCAGTAACGCGCAAATTTCACCACATTTTCAGAATCCGGTGCCCATTTTCACCATCTGGCAACGCTGCTACCAGTGCTACCTGTTCGCGTTCCTTCTTCGTGCGTAGCAGTCGCAGGGCAAATCGGGAAAAAACCCTGAGTGCTGTAATACAAACATGTGCATGCCAATACATGCTTAAAGCAAGATCAGATTCAATATATATGACAACCTATGTACAATTACATAAGCGTTTAGCAACTGCTGCATTTTGCGAGTTCGGGAAAAATGCCTGTTCGGATACTTTTGTGAACTATTTTTTTGAGCGCAGTACCGCTGTACAGCGGCCGACGTGCATGGTGCGCCGAAAACGGCGCAAAATTCAAACGTCGCAAACGTTATGCGCAGGTATGCATGATTCTCTGGAAAAAAAATAGAAGTATCCGTACAGCAACTAGCGTCAACTGAATTAATTGCTGCAAACATACACGTTTCTGGTTATTCCGGTGCAGCTGAAATTTGTGCGACCTCATGACAAATTGTACCACAGAGCGTACACGTACAGCCACGATTCCACATTTCCTTTTTTCTTTTTTGGCCATTGGTACATACATATATGTTCCTCTGCCACGAATTTCCCTACACTAATATGGAGAAGTGATCATGACTGTACTTGGCGACCATCCGAGAACATATTGGCCCGCGACCATGGTATGTTACAGAAAAGCCCTTGGCCACCATCACAAATTTTACACATACCTCCAAAACGTTTTCTGTCGCTACTGATACGTGCTATTGCCAAAAGCTAAGGGAAAAATAAACTTTATAAACACGTTCCCCGCTGTCACCACCATCTTTCCCATATTTTAAACGTTGGCCATGCCCTTTTTTTATCACGCAGTCAGGGCATTGGCCAATGATAACAGAAGCCGATGGGAATCCTTTGTGTGTCCAATCATCGGCCATTGGCCACTGCTGGTAGGGAAGCGATGCAAATGTTAGCGTTGTAACAACACTCACAGCACACGACCTACCGTGGGCCACGCATGTAGCAACCAAGTCCAGTGCCCGTTGCTTCCGTGAGCAAATACTACAGTGGGGGCAACAAAAGAAATGTGGGGAAGGTGCTAAGAATGCCCCAATAACAGAAATGCTCTAAACTTACCTCAAATGTTATGAAATCAGACTGAAGCGCCGAATGCACCAAAGACGCTGGACACACCGATAAATAAGCTGGTGACAATTTAAGTATCACGTGTGGCGACAAACTGCACAAACCGCTCGCAACGACTAAGGGTGTCGGCCGTGAGGGCTTCTGCCGAAGCGCTCGTATTTGAAAAAAAAAATTTAATTGTACATTTATTACCTATGACAAATATCAGTACATAGATATTTTTCGGCGCATATCTCTTTTATAGCAAAGCTTATTTACAAATTATTTTACCGCTTCAAATACAACTTTTCGGAAGGTGTATTTTTATACGAAACCCAAGCCACTTTAAGTCGTTTCCTGTTTTGTTTCCGCGTATGAGCAAAGTAGTTAAAATGCGGCGGTACTGTGGCGCTGCAGACTTCGGCGTTCCCGTGTGGTGATAGGAAAATGACTTGACAAATCAGCACAAGAGGCCTGCACTTCAGAATATTAACTGACTACTTTGGAAGAAATAAAATTTTAACCGGCGCCCTCCGCTGACTTTAAACGTGTGCGCTCCATTAAGCAAACACCAGCATGCAAAATTAGATTGTTATCTGATGATGGAATAATAAATTGTGGCACTTGCTGAAAGGCACTAATTTGAAGTCCTAGTAAGGGCCAACCATGGATGTATTTGGGATGATCCCTAAGTACATGTCCCTTGGACGCCTTTTGGACGTCCCAACATGGAAGTGGGATGTTGGTACATTTTTAGGACACCCCTGGGATGATGTTTGTTCTCTGGGGCGCACACAAGCACTATGCTCACATGTGATGGGTACAGCTACAAACTTTCCTTGCTTTACGATGGAGACTTTTATAGGACTAAAATACTGATAATAGTGACGAACAAGGCGCATTATACCCTCACACCATTTCCATTGGAACACTCCATTACATCATTCAGTGCAAGAGGTGATTCTTGATTCTGGTTCTCTTGTGTTTGAAGACTGTTGTCCATGTTTTCTATATGACACTCTCCGAACCACACTTGTTTCAAGTCCGTGCTCTTGGAGTTGACAGTGATGTGTGACAATTGACCATCTGCAAAATAGTGAGCGCCACCTGTCGCACAAAAAAGGAAGCTCTAGAGCTCTTCGTGTGAGAATATTGGGTGGGTATTGCAGTGCGTTGGACCACATGTATTCAAGCTGTTGATTCGGCGCCCGTGGCCAAAATGATCGAAAAGGACGCGATTCCTTTGGCATTTTCGGATACCTCATGGTCCTCCGGCTTGTCGAAATGCACCATTCAAACGGATTGTGTCTGGAACTATTTGTATTCGACAACGTCAACTGTGCGCCAAGCCCATCGAGGCTGGGCGCTCAAGGAGGACGACTATGTCCGAAACTTGAAAGTGAACCTCGAGACTTCGGATGCAGATATGGGCCTGGTGCGCGCTACGTGCACGCCGTCATTGAAAAGCGGAGTGTACGTCGTATCTGCGTGGTTTCTAAAATCCACGAGTACCGTCGTCGGCGCCTACTGCGAATGTGTCGCCGGGTGAGTTCTCGTATACTTACAAAATCGGTTTCTTGCGTTAAACATAACAATGAACCGTTCGTTCAGTGATTAGCCTTCCCTGTCGCTCCGAAAACGCTAGTAAACTATGCGGCTCATTTTTTTATTTTCTTTTAGAGTGCGGAATAAATGTCTGTACACGCAGGGAGTGTAGCAGGTCATTGAACATTGCGCATACGATAATTTTGCGAACCACTTAGATACACACAAAGTACGGCCCTTATGTATGTTTTGGACGGTAAGCTTGAGATATTATGTTCGAACATTTTCGGAAGATGCAGCTCCATTTAAGGGCGCGTGCAGAAGCGATCGCTGACTAAAATGACATAACGCCGCTCTTGTGCTTATGACGACGTCTGCTACACCGTCTGCTACATGCCTTGTAGCAGACGATGTATCTTATATCTGAAAAACATTACCGGCAGCGGCTTTTTCTGGCACTATTGTAGGACGCAGAAAGCTTAATTCATAGAAATAACCCGCATTTTCGTGGCTTCCCACTAACAAATAAAAAGGCGTTATGTTTAACGATACTACCGAACTGTGAGCAGTGTGAATGCGTCGTCCAAAGCATTGTATTGATAGTGAGCTGGATGAAGATGACTTGAAGAACTAATATCCTGTATGAATCGAATAAAGCGATTTTGTATTGAATAACATGCTCGATCGTTTAAAAATTGACATTTTATGCTGCTTTTCACTTTTCTGGTGCCTTCATATTGGTAATATTTCCTCAGAATGAATCTGGCTGTGAAGCACTATATATTTCTATATGCTCAGATGTGTATTACCTAAATTGTACGTTATGAAACGAATCCCACAATGTAGATGTCTCACATAAGCTTGCCATGCAGTCTGTTTTCTTTTTTCAAGACTTCAACTGTATTTAGTTTGCATTTTCTATGATTTCCCAGCAAGTTATTAATGTTTCTTTACCATGTTTCGCTTGCAGCTTGAGTGACACCTGCCAGCATGTGGCTGCAATGTTGCTTGCCATTGCAGAGCAAGCAGCTGACAAGACCACCTGCACAGATATACCATGCAGAAGGCTTGTACCTCCTGAAGGTACTATGCAATATACTGCACTCAATGTTACGCAAGCATGGTAGTTTACACTTTTCACTTGCTTTAGCACTACATTTGTGTTTCAAACTAACAGTGACTCTGCCTTAAAAAAAAAGATTTTCCGTTGGCGGAACACTACGAGAAGGCAAATATGGTTATGTGTTTCCACACTGATGTTTTCCTAGAATGTGCCATATACGGCTAATCTCACTGAAATTGCATGCACACATTATGTAAATCACTGCTGAGTGACCAGATTGGCAAGTTACAGCGTAGACGCGTTGTCTGTTTCATTCCAGCCAAGAAGCCACCTCCAAGGTTGCCCCTGAAGGAAATTGCCTTTCAGCGGCACATCATCAACAAGCCCGCACGTAGCAAAGTATGAAGAAATTTTGAACCATCACGGAAGGAGCCGCCAAGTGTACATGCTTCCCAGCTAAGGGAGAAGCTATCAGCTTGCTGCCCAACACTTCAGGCAGTACGCTACCTTGGTTCAGGGGGACCAAAGTCACGTCAGCAAGTGCCAGCATTTACTTCTGCAATTGCAGATGGCACCTGCCTGTGGGACTTAGATTCTCAGTGCATAAATGATTATGTCACGACCATGTCATGCTTAACTGAATGTGAGCACAGAAATATATGCCATCTAACGGCAGGTCAAGCGGACAATCCACAGTGGCATGCGGCGCGTACTGGCCGCCTAACGGCCTCAATGTTTAAATGGTTTTGTCGCTGCACCAAGCCCGAAGGCTTGCTGAAGGCAGCGCTCTATCCAAGTGATAGAGCAACGTCGGAGGCAATCGCCTATGGGCGAAGACACGAAAAGGATGCCGTTGACTTGTATGCAATACTTCAAAATATAAGAGGAAGGGATGTGGATGTGAAGGAAACTGGTCTACACATACACCCCACGCACCACTTTCTGGCAGCCTCACCCGACAGAATAGTTGTCGTAGATGGCCAGGAAGGCCTTTTGGAAGTCAAGTGCCCTTTCTCAAAAAGGGTACTTGCAATCGATAAAGCAGCAGAAGACAAAAGGGTTTGCTGCGCTATTGAAGATGGTGTGGTGGTGGTCAAGAAAGATCATCCCTACCATTTTCAAATCCAAGGACACATGGTAGTCACTGGCCACACTTGGTGCAACTTTGTAATATGGATTGAAAATTCCAAACCATGTGAGCCAGCTTTTATTCATGTACAAAGGATATATTTCGACAGCAGCTTCTGGGAAAATGAAATGTTGCCAGCCCTGCAGCATTTTGTGAAGTGGGCACTCGTGCCTGAGCTGATTACACGGCGTGTGAAGAGACTGAGCAAATTATATGCACATGGCCAGTATGTTTCATTTTAGAAATTGCAGCAAGGCTTTTATGTTTGCAGGTCTGGAGATGGCCTTAAAGTGACGTTTAAGAGACTGAAATTAGTGGTGTCTTAATGCCAGGCTCATGTGACTTCAGGTAAATTTTTAAGGCTCACTAATCAGTTCTATATATTTTTCCACGTATAGTTTTCTTTTTCAATGTATATTTCAATATAATTGTATTTCCAGTATATAAGTGCTCACTGCTGCAGTATCTTTGTATGCAAGGTGGGAGAACACGTAAATAAATAAATGATAAGGGTGAGGGCTATGAGTCACAGGTATAATGGAGGGGCTAATAACTTCTGGCGTTGTTTTATGTGCCAGAGGTGGCCACCTGCGATGTGTGGAAAAATTGATAGGCTGTGCAGCTATGCTACTCCCACAGCGTGAAAGCAATGCCACAACACTGCTCCTGAACGTCGCTAAGGTATCCACATAGCTTCAGGTATTCAAGAGAGAATTTTTGTTGTGTTCATTATGTGTACTGTTTGACACTTGCAATGTAATGCTGGAAAGGTTATCAGAGACTCATTTTGCTGTTGAGTTTTATATAAAAGAAAAGAAATGAAAATAATGCATAGTCATGCAAATTTTAATTCAATACAACATTATGCACTTTTACTTCTTCTCATGCAATACATTTAGCCCATTAAGAATGTTCCAAAAATAATGAGCAATGTACCACCAAACAAAGGAGTAATGAGTATCTGTGACCACTGGATATGGTACACTGCTTTCACAATTTACTAGAATATAGTGCATCCTATACAAGCAGCACAAACATGCTCACATAACTTCCAATGTTGAAAATGACAATAACAATCATTTATGAAATTTTACATGCCAGAACCATAGTATCATCATGAGGCACCCCATGGTGAACGACTCCTGAATATTTTTGGCCATCTGGGGTTCTTCAACATATACCTCATAACCAAGTACCCGGGTATTCTCACGTTTCATTCTTATAAAATACGGCTGCCATGACCTGCAGTCAAACCTGTCATCAAGCTTAGCACCACGACATATGTTCTCTATGATGCTGCTCTGTTGAGCAATATATCCTTTGTATGTGAATAGAAAAACTGCGTTTTTGCAGGCCAGAACTGCAATCATAAAGAATGAGGTTGTGGGAGACTATATTCGTTTTCACCACCTAGGATTCTAAAAATGCACCATGAAGTACAATGCAGGAGGAATGCTTTTGCATATCAACCTAATAAAATGAAGCAATCGCAGAGATTTTATCTGCATAGACATTAAGCTTACTTATTCATTGTATATATAATGTGCAATATTTTTGAGAAGGTACTGCCACAGTGCAATTTAAGCTTTAGCAGTTGCAGCTTATTCGTTGTACATATGACATACAAAATTTTTAAGGATGTACCTTCACAGTGCAATGAAGATTTAGCATTGCAGCCCTCCACACTGATTTTTTTTATTTATTGATGGTCACCCCTTGAACTATACTTTTGTATAGTTCAGTGTTGATTGATTTGTGGGGTTTTATGTCCCAAAACCAGCTGTGATTATGAGAGACGCCATAGCGGAGGGCTCCAGAAATTTCGACCACCTGGGGTTCTTTGATGTGCACTGACATCGCACAGTACACGGGCCTCAACGTTTCGCCTCCATTGAAATGCAGCCGCCACAGCCAGTATTCGATCCCGCGACCCTCGGATCAGCAGCCGAGTACCATAGCCACTAGACCACCGTGGCGGGGTGTATAGTTCAGTGTCTCACATCTTTGCATGCTCTTGTGCCACCCTATATATTATACCTGGCAATGTGCAATGTTTACTGTCTGTTGAACTGGTCAATTCTACGATGATGGCCAAGTGTGGAGATGCAGTTTCATATGCAAGGTACTTGCACTTTGTTAGCTTTGTGGCTTCATTTGTGTAATCATCTGACTAATATCACATGTTCAAGGCTATAGCAAGGCCAGTGCTGTTACGCTTACAGGCATGTACAGTGCCGTCCACTGTTGGTACGAACACGGCGCCGCGTGGCTTCGCTCCGCGGGGCGCCAGCGCTAGCAGTGCGGCCGCGCATCAAAAGCTAGTCGGAGCAGGCGCGCAAGTGCCTGGAGGCGGGGCTTCGTTTTGATTCAAAAGCGCGGGAGCGCGCCGTGCCTGTTTTGCCATGAAGCAAACTTAGAGCGCCTGAAGAACCGCGAAGGCGTTGCAGGAAAGCTCGCTTCGCGCAGCGCTACGCGTTGTGTAGGAGTTCCAGCCTCTGGCAATTGAGCGGTCCCTCTTTTCAGTACGGTAATACATGTATAATGCGTACATTGCTGCACAATCCTGAGGATTGGTTCCGTTTGGTTTGTAGTGTTTTAAGTCCGTGAAAGGGCTCTGACATTGAGAGACCTTCAGTTTCAGTTTCAGTTTATTAACAATCTTTTTCAACAATCGTGTAAAAGGACAATGTTTTAGTTACAATGATTTAATGTTTTCATACAATGGCGATGGTCAACACAAAACACAATGCAAATCAGATTAAAAAGTGAATAAGATGCAAGGACAGGAATTAAAAGCTGCTAAAAAGCAGCTTGACGAGATTCCTGACCTTGAACAGTTTGGCCGCAGACACGTGGTCACGTAGAAAAAGAAAAGAAATACAAGCAAAACAAACATACAAAGCACAAGCAAGCAACATGCAAGCATGTAAAACATAAGCAAATTCAGCGGCAAATGGTAATTGCATATACAATGTAAAAATCAGCAAACGCTGGAAAATAAGATATACATATGGGAGAAGCAAATAAGAAAGAAATAGAAATGAGCCCGAATAAACCCGAAAGAACAATAATACTGCGTAGAAATGGTACGCATAACGAAAACATAAGTACATAAAACAGCTCGTTTGTCCATGTACATATAAAAAAGCAAAATGCACTTCTAATGCTCAAAAGGGCTTCCTCAAAAGGGCTCAGAGAAGGGAATGTATTTAACCGGCAATATTCAACGTGCACTGCAATTGCCTCCGCGTTAGTGATTCTGCATTTCTCCTGCACTGAAACATAGTATATGCTGTCGCGATCAAACTTCCGTCTCCCGACTCATTAACGCTGAGCTCTCTAACCACTGAGCCACAGCGGCGGGCATTCTGAGGACTCTGATTCTGAAAATGTTGAAACTCACGGATCAAAACCTCCTGTTCTTTCGGTGTTTTCCGAAGCATAAGATATATTCAACAAATCAGAAAATGTAAAGAAGTCTGCAGAAGTGAGTAATGGACAAGAAAGGTTTTATTGTTGCTAAGTGTCCCTCCCCCCACTAATGGGTGGCAATCGCCGGGCGGAATCCAAGGACGGACGTGTCAGCCCTCAGAAATGAACCACGAAAACGGCAACAATCTTTAGGGTTTGTCCTTTTAGTGCACCAGGGAACACCGGTTGTGGACCCAAGACCGAGTCAGAGCCGAGAGTTGATAACACAACAAAATATATTCTCAGTTAAGCAGTACAAATGGCACACAAGCATGCATATCCATAATCAAAAGAAGAGGCGTGCAGGACACGGACACAAGAAGAGAAGTGAACACCACGAACGCCGACTAGCAACTGATGCACAGCACAGAGGCGAAAAAGAAAGAAGACACACAGCTTATCTGCGCATGCTCGGAATGGTAGCGCCACCTGTCAATCGGTTACACGTGCCCGCCTACGCGATAGACAACTCCCAAGGCATTCTATCTCCTCCCTGTTTAAGCTAATCGACGGTTGACTCACGCATGCACTTCCACTAATACTGATATACCAGGCCTCAACCAATAAAAGCGTATCTTCGTTCTTATGCCTGTACAGGATCTCGGTATTATCTAACTCGGGCATGCAGCTACAGACCTGGCAGTGCAAGGATAGATTGGACGGCGTCCCACCTGATAGCGACCTCCTGTGTTCAATTAATCTTTGATTAATACAACGCGCAGTTTGCCCTACATAAAACCGTCCGCAGCTAAAAGGAATCTTATAAACTACACCCATGCGGCAGTCGGTGAAATTGTTCTTGGCTAGGTGCTTAACCGGACAGATATCGGTTCGCTTCTTACCTTCCTTCTGCTCAATTCTTCTATGCACTGCAGCACAAACCCTTCCTAACTTATTGGGAGCCGTAAACATAACATTAACCCCATATTTACTTCCCACTTTCTTAAGCCTGTGCGAAACTGCGTGGATGTAAGGAATACTCACGACCTTTTTCTTGTTAATGTTACTCTCTGCTACCGCTTTTGTTCCGGTCGAAATCGACTTCTTAAGACGCTCAGCTACTGTGGCTATGGCTAGTCTAGGGTAACCTGCATCTAAGAGGCGCTCAACCTGCGCATTAAAGCTAATGGTCAAACGGTGCACGCACGACTTCGATAGGGCTGACTTTAAACAGGACAAGGCTATTCCGTTTTTTACTACTTTCGAATGCTTGGAGTCAAAATTTAGCAACGGCTTAGATGCTCTAGGGGAATACTGCCAACACACGTGATTCCGCTCAAATGACAACGAGATATCTAAAAATTGTATTACGTTTTTCTCCGGTAGTTCTTTCGTAAACGTTAAACCATCTCCATTAAGTTTAAATTGATCGCTTACATAGGTGACGACGGATTCAAATTCATCCTTACTACAAAGTACCAAGTAATCGTCCGCATACCGAAATACCCTAATGATGCGGTCCCCTAAGGCCTCTTTTAAACGGCAGTCAAACTTGCTCAAGTATAGATCACTTAGAATAGGGGCTACCTTTGAACCTATACAAATCCCTGATTTCTGCACATACACGCCTTCCCTGTATCCAACTAATGTTGTAAAACAACGAGCTGTAGTAAAACAACGAGCTGTCGATCTCCTTTTGAAACATAATCTAGATAAGGTTGCTTCCAGTGTTAAAAAGGCAAAATTGCTCACTTTAGAATTATTTTTCTCGGCGAAAACCCATAAGCCAGAAATTCCGTTTCGCTCGATTGTATCGGAGTCAGGGACGTGGCAAGTTTGTGTAGCTAGGTATTTACAGAAATGCTTAACTTCCTTAAGTTTTTCTGACCCCTTCCATGTACGTAATTCTCAGGCTCTAGTTCAGTTGTTAACAGAGGAAAATCCTGGCGACTGCACAGCGTTTAGCATGGATGTGGAAGATTTGTATTACTCGTTGCCGCATGAAGGTTTACTAAATTGCGTGAAAGAATGTATTCAAGAACAAGGGCAAGAGTCCGGTTTCATAGATAGATGCGGAGTTTCCACAGGTACCTTTCTAGAAATTCTTTCCATGTACTTAACGTCAACATTAGTTGGATACAGGGAAGGCGTGTATGTGCAGAAATCAGGGATTTGTATAGGTTCAAAGGTAGCCCCTATTCTAAGTGATCTATACTTGAGCAAGTTTGACTGCCGTTTAAAAGAGGCCTTAGGGGACCGCATCATTAGGGTATTTCGGTATGCGGACGATTACTTGGTACTTTGTAGTAAGGATGAATTTGAATCCGTCGTCACCTATGTAAGCGATCAATTTAAACTTAATGGAGATGGTTTAACGTTTACGAAAGAACTACCGGAGAAAAACGTAATACAATTTTTAGATATCTCGTTGTCATTTGAGCGGAATCACGTGTGTTGGCAGTATTCCCCTAGAGCATCTAAGCCGTTGCTAAATTTTGACTCCAAGCATTCGAAAGTAGTAAAAAACGGAATAGCCTTGTCCTGTTTAAAGTCAGCCCTATCGAAGTCGTGCGTGCACCGTTTGACCATTAGCTTTAATGCGCAGGTTGAGCGCCTCTTAGATGCAGGTTACCCTAGACTAGCCATAGCCACAGTAGCTGAGCGTCTTAAGAAGTCGATTTCGACCGGAACAAAAGCGGTAGCAGAGAGTAACATTAACAAGAAAAAGGTCGTGAGTATTCCTTACATCCACGCAGTTTCGCACAGGCTTAAGAAAGTGGGAAGTAAATATGGGGTTAATGTTATGTTTACGGCTCCCAATAAGTTAGGAAGGGTTTGTGCTGCAGTGCATAGAAGAATTGAGCAGAAGGAAGGTAAGAAGCGAACCGATATCTGTCCGGTTAAGCACCTAGCCAAGAACAATTTCACCGACTGCCGCATGGGTGTAGTTTATAAGATTCCTTTTAGCTGCGGACGGTTTTATGTAGGGCAAACTGCGCGTTGTATTAATCAAAGATTAATTGAACACAGGAGGTCGCTATCAGGTGGGACGCCGTCCAATCTATCCTTGCACTGCCAGGTCTGTAGCTGCATGCCCGAGTTAGATAATACCGAGATCCTGTACAGGCATAAGAACGAAGATACGCTTTTATTGGTTGAGGCCTGGTATATCAGTATTAGTGGAAGTGCATGCGTGAGTCAACCGTCGATTAGCTTAAACAGGGAGGAGATAGAATGCCTTGGGAGTTGTCTATCGCGTAGGCGGGCACGTGTAACCGATTGACAGGTGGCGCTACCATTCCGAGCATGCGCAGATAAGCTGTGTGTCTTCTTTCTTTTTCGCCTCTGTGCTGTGCATCAGTTGCTAGTCGGCGTTCGTGGTGTTCACTTCTCTTCTTGTGTCCGTGTCCTGCACGCCTCTTCTTTTGATTATGGAATGTTACCAACTCGCTCAACTTTCTGTCCTTTTGAGCATGCATATCCGGCTCGTAAAAATCACAGCACAACTCACAGTATATTTTACATGCAGAACTTGTTGCTGGGCGAGTTGGTTGACATTCTGAGCACACATGGTAGCGCAAAAAACCGAAACGAAAGACTTAGGAAGAAGTGGAGAAGAAACGACAGGTTGGGCGCTAAACTTCAACTGAATTTATTCAAACAGGCGAGCCAAGAATTACAACATGTGCGCATGCGTGCATGGGTGTCGTGAAAGTCGAAATTAAAATGCAGAATTTAACAGAAGTGTTTCATTCTGATACAGACAAACCGATGTGTCACTAATACAACTCGTGCCTCTCTTTTTTATATGATATGCCTCCAAAAGTTCCCTAGCCAACGTATCACCACTCCTGCCAATTATCTTTGTCTCACGCAATCTTGGTTCACATCCGCATATCTTGCAGTGCGCAGGCAAATGCGTCACGCCTTTGTTAATTACAGATAATGAACCAAGATTGCGTGAGACAAAGATAATTGGCAGGAGTGGTGATACGTTGGCTAGGCAACTTTTGGAGGCATATCATATAAAAAAAGAGAGGCACGAGTTGTATTAGTGACACATCGGTTTGTCTGTATCAGAATGAAACACTTCTGTTAAATTCTGCATTTTAATTTCGACTTTCACGACACCCATGCACGCATGCGCACATGTTGTAATTCTTGGCTCGCCTGTTTGAATAAATTCAGTTGAAGTTTAGCGCCCAACCTGTCGTTTCTTCTCCACTTCTTCCTAAGTCTTTCGGTTTTTTGCGCTACCATGTGTGCTCAGAATGTCAACCAACTCGCCCAGCAACAAGTTCTGCATAACTACATTTCTAATACATTGGGCCCCTTCTTTTGCACGTCATCTCCTGGTATCTTCGAACATTTGTGCTATATCGTGCAGTCAGTGTGCCGCTCAAGGTTCATCGGTTTCTGCTTGCGGAAAGGACTGGTGCCAGCCGAGGTTAGCGCCTTGTTCGGCCCATTCAGAGCGTCATCAGGTCATGTAAAGCGTATCTGCAAGGTTCTTCGCTCGGAGCTCTGGGATCAAATCAGACTCAGCTGGAATTTTTTACGTGTTCAGTATTTTGCTTCGTACCCCGCCTGGATCGCCGAGGAGCAATTCAGAGTACTTAAACGTCAGATATCTCAAGCAACCGAACTCCTATGGCAAAGCTACATGAGAAGGATTCTTCACCGTCCGCAAGATAAGAAGGCATCAAGGAAAGCTGGAGTTCTTGTACCTGAAGAGCACATCGTGATGCCAGCGACTGTCACTCGCGTTCTAGACGAAGGACCGAAGTACAGCTATGAACCAAGTATACCAGCCCATGAACTCCTGTCCTTGAATAGATGCATTTCAAAGAAAGCGACTAGTGAGCAACAAGAGAGATGCCTTTTGGAAGGAGTTGATGTTCTCGGAAGGACAGTCAACAGGGCGAGATATGGTAAGCAAAGAGACCCCATTAAGTCCGTCGTGTCCTTTTTCCGGGAAAATCACCGCCACCTTATGCAGTCTGACAAGGAAGGACGCTTTGTGGTTTTCTCAGAAATGGTCTTCAGTGAAAAAGCACTACATGCCATAGAAAAGAACTTTGTGCCGGTGAATGTAAAGGCCAGAAAAGTCAAGAAAGAAACTATGGCGCTATGTACAGACCTCAACCTTATGACGCTAACCAAGGCAATTAGTGACAGAAAAAGTGACTCGTTGAAGGTGTTCTTCACGGCAAAATCGCACAAAGAAGAAATACCGTTCCGCGCCATTGTGAGCGAAAGAGGATCTTGGCAGCAGCTGGTGAGCCAGTTCCTTTTGAAGCACTTAAAAACTTTGTACGTGAATGATCCCTTTTCGACAAAAAGTTCTGCTGATGTTATTAACTATATTAGAGGAAACCGCTCTGTTGCTACTGCTTTTTCTGTAGATGTAGTTGATCTGTTCTACTCAGTGCCTCAACAGGTAATGTGTGCCTCCGTCAGGGATTGTATCGACAGCAACGGCGTAGTTGACTTCCAGAATTTAGTGGGTATGTCTGCTGACAATTTTATGGTCTTATTGGAATTTTATCTAAAATCGACTTTTATTTCCTTCAATGATAGACTGTACATTCAACGGCAGGGAATATGTATTGGTGCGTGCGTAGCTCCTGTACTTTGCGACATATTCTTGGCGTCAATAGACCGCGACATACAGGGTTACCTAGACGATAGGTTCTACCTTAAGGCTTTTAGATATGTTGACGACTTTTTAATATTTTTAAAGGATGGCCCTGATTTTATTTTTGACGACGTTGTTAACGATATTTTAGCCGCTTTTCGGCAACATGGGAAGGGCATGCTCTTTACACATGAAATCCCTTCCCATGGAAATCTTCAGTTTTTAGACCTTCTTTTAGTGTTTGACCGTGACAAGGATCATGTTTGTTTTAAGTACAGCCCACGAGCGCAGAAGGATTTGCTGCCGTATGATTCCGCGCATTCTAAGTTAGTGAAAAGAGCAATAGCCACCCTTTGCCTTGAATCTGCCCTCATAAAGTCTTGTTCGCACTTGATGCAGGCTAGCTTCGACTACCAATTGGCGAGGCTACATGCAGCCGGCTATCCGTGCTCGGTCATTGGCGCAGTCTCTAAAACCCTTCTTCAGAAGGTCAAGGGCACGAACAAGAAAATGCCCAGCCCCGCCCAAGGAGGATGTAAGCCCGCAGTGGTGCCTTACTTCCACAATCTTTCCCAGAACATGAAAAAAGTCGCGAATAGGTTCGGTGTGCCTGTTGTGTTCTCGGCGCCACCCAAGTTGGCTGGACTATGTCCGCGCATTGGGCGCGTTGACAAAAAAAAGTCTGGATGCGGGAAAAAGCATACCATATCCTACGTGGCTTGCGCGAAGGGCGTCGTGTATGAAATACCGATGTCGTGTGGGAAAACCTATGTGGGCCAAACAGGCAGATGTGTCAATGTCCGAGCACGGGAGCACGAATTATCTGTAATTAACAAAGGCGTGACGCATTTGCCTGCGCACTGCAAGATATGCGGATGTGAACCAAGATTGCGTGAGACAAAGATAATTGGCAGGAGTGGTGATACGTTGGTTAGGGAACTTTTGGAGGCATATCATATAAAAAAGAGAGGCACGAGTTGTATTGGTGACACATCGGTTTGTCTGTATCAGAATGAAACACTTCTGTTAAATTCTGCATTTTAATTTCGACTTTCACGACACCCATGCACGCATGCGCACATGTTGTAATTCTTGGCTCGCCTGTTTGAATAAATTCAGTTGAAGTTTAGCGCCCAACCTGTCGTTTCTTCTCCACTTCTTCCTAAGTCTTTCGCTTCGGTTTTTTGCGCTACCATGTGTGCTCAGTATATTTTACATGGTGATACAACTGGAACAAACAAGAAATCTTGCTACAAATGCAATCTCATGCATTCAACCTATTTAGGAACACATAAAAGTCAGAAATAGTAGCCAAAGGAGTCCATTCCACAATTCCTGAAAGGCGACTTGAATGCTTCTCTTCCAGCAGACACTCATGCAAACTCCAGCGTTGACCGACGTTCCCTTCCGTCCTCGGCCCCGAATGCTTCTCTTCTAGGACACACTCGTCACAATTCTCGCAACTGTCAAGGCGTTGTCACTCGATTGTTCCGGGTCGACCGGCCACACTGGGTTATCAAACACGTCTTCCTTGGCCGAGGGACCGACTCTCACTTCAGTAGCATAACTTCACAATCTCTGCACTGAGTGATTCTTCGCTGTCGCTGCACGCTTGTATTTCTTCGCACCCCAGTTCCAGAACCCTCCGGTGTCTTCTTCGACGTGCAGCATAGCCGAAGATAAGCAAAGCTCCAGATTTGCCTCGCAGGTTGCAAGCGCGGCGCTTCCCTTCGCACTATTCTTGCTTCCCTTCGCACTATTCGAAACCTTCCTAGGCGGCCGTTTCGAAGGGACGAGGAGGTTTTGCGCCGGTTGCGCTTTGGATACGGGACCGTTGTTGGCGTCTGGACAGCAGCCCGCCGACACGCCAAGGGCCTCTGCGCCTCTCCAGCCTGCAGCCGCTGCGGGGCTCCTGCGACTCTCGAACACCTCCTCTGTGCCTGTCCCGGACTTGCACAGGAACGTTCGAGGGTCATCACAGCCTACCGGAGGCAGGGACTTCCAGCCACCACACTTCACCACTTGCTGTTCCCGACTCGCCCCCGTCTACCAGCGCTGCAGACTCTGGTGGACTTCATAGATGAGACGGGCATCGCAGCCTACCACTGAGCCCGGGTTGCCCTCCCGCGCCTCCCCTTTCCGCCGGCTTACTTCTGCAGTGCTGAGCGAACCCTGACGTCTCTCATTACCTTTCTGTCCTCTTTATTTCCCATTACCCCCTCCCCAAGACGCTGCGCCGTGCTCCCAGTTTGGGCTGCAGAAATAAGCGTATTTTCCTTACCATAATCACTACCACCACCACCGTTGTTGGCGCCTTGAAACGCGGCATCTTTTGATGCTTGTTTTTTAAAGCGAAGCTTTGTACCTCTACCAGCCAAGGGTTCTGTCGTGTCCGTCGTTGTAATAAAAAAATTACAGCATATCCGCGGAGTGAATGATGATGAGTGGGCGAAGCTCGGGATGTGCATCGTAGATCGTGCCGAGTTCCGGATTAATTTAGTTAACGCGCATGCTACGAATCCTCACGGTTCAACTATGCGCAATGCACAAGTGAAATCTCTCACCGGCAGTTCATTGCAAGTCAAGATCCAGTGCATATATATATATATATATATATATATATATATATATATATATATATAACGAAAGGGAAGGGGTCAAGGGCTCGTTCTTTATTTGTTAGAAACAACTTAATGAGCAAACAGACAATGAAGCCTAGGATATATATATATATATATATATATATATATATATATATATATATATATATGGGTTTTGCCGGTGAACGCTTCTCCAATGCGAGCAGTCGGTATTTCTCAATCAAGAAACTCGCTAGGAGACGCTGCCTGCACCAACGTTGTCTCTCGCGTTTGCCGGGGCAGTGTCGAGTTTGCCGAGGAGCACGTGGCTCCCGGCGCTCGCGGCGAGGGCGAGCGCCGGGAGCCACGCGCTCGCCCTCGACGCGTGCGTGCCCTCCGGCAGGCACGCGCCGGTGGCTACTTACTACGACGACGACTACTACTACATACATCGGGGACGCACGACCCACGCCTTAAGGAGCTTCGCCCCTAAAACGATCCCGACGCGTGCCTCTGCTGTCTTGTGCGTGAGAGAGAGACAGAGAGAGAGCGAAAGACGTGCGTTGGCTATGGAAACGCTCTTTCTTAGAGGAACGCTACCAGCTCGCAAAGAAGGAGAACGCGCCTTCACCCGCGAGAGACAACGTTGGCGCAGGCAGCGTCTCCTAGCGAGTTTCTTGATTGAGAAATACCGACTGCTTGCGTTGTAGAAGCGTTCACTGGCAACCTATATATATATATATATATTATATATATATATATATATATATATATATATATATATATATATATATATATACGTTCACGTTTATTATTGTTCAACGTTTCGGCCGTGGCACGGCCGAAACGTTGACCAATAATAAACGTGCGATTTTCGCAAGTGTGCAATTCGTTTCTAATCTGTATATATATATATATATATATATATATATATATATATATATATATATAGGCACTGGATCTTGACTTGCAATGAAGTGACGGTGGGAGATTGTTGTGAAGTAAATAATAATAAAGGCCGTCGGCCGTGGTTAAAGTTACGTTGTAGTGTGTGAAATATCAAGTGCGCCGCAGTCACCGTGAGGGTGGCGTAAAAAGCTTCGCTTTCCAGCCACCTTCACAGGGTGGATTGGCGGGCAATTTTTTTCATTTCGCGCCCTGAAGGGGGAAAGTGCTGGCGCCGTGAGTTCATGCTGTCGTCGGAAAGTGGCGGCGGGCTTTATTTAGCACGGGTCTGTGACAATAAGGCCACTCAGGCTCCAGTTACGGGTTGTTTACTTCCGCATTTCGCGAAGTTTGCTACGATCAGTATTGGGTTGGTTAGCCCCCAGCTCCAATAACAGCATTCATTCGGCTGGTGAGGCTCCTGTACAGCGGCTGGAAAATGCTACCGTTGGTCCTCAGTCGCTCCCACTCCTCTTGCACAATATCCCAAAGCCCGTCCGCTGAGACGGCACGGAGCTGTCGGTGGGCCAAAGCACGCTTCATGCTCCCCCATACATTTTCTATTATATTTAATCTGGCGACTGAGGTGGCCACTCGAGTACTGCCCCGTCATGACTCTCGAGATACGCAGTGACCTATTTTTACTTGTGTATGGGGGAGTTGTCGTGCTGCAATATAAAGTCGGCCTCTGGGAATGGTCCTCCAAGTAGGTATGGAACAAGAACATCGTCTAGAAGTCCGCAGTATGCATCTGCCGTGAAGCGACTGTCAATTCTTACAAGGGGTCCCAGCCCTTCAGCGGTGACGGCGCCCCAAACGCTTACGGCAGAACGACCGCTGCCTGCCACTCGATGCATGCATTCTGGCATGTACCTACAAGAACAAAAGCAAAAAAAAAACGACGTATGTTGTTGGCGTGCTTATCAAATACGAAGGATATCATTGCATTGAAGAAAAATGCATTCAGTTCTGCGTTTTAGCATTGTTGGATGGATATTGTCGATAACAAACTAGCTTTGCCTTCAAGTTTTCATAAAAGATGTAGTAAACGGTGCCGCTCTTTTTTCGCTTCATTTCGCATCAGAGATGCGAAATGAAGCTTCAAGATTCTGGCAGAAGATATTCTCTACAAATGCCATGTGCGAAAATCATTTTTCTAATAGCTAACATTTTGTTTGGACTAATATTGTGTCGGATACAGATTTCCGCCTGTCCTGTTACACTCAACACACGTATCTTCTGGCCGAACCTTATCTAAGCTAGGCTTGACATAAATTCTTTTCTGGCAATACTCTCAGCTAATTACATCTGTCCGCTCAATAATCCGTTTAAAATAATTAGCACAATACCGAAGATAAATTATATTTCTGTTGCATTCCATCGCGTTCGTATCAATCCAGTTCAGCCTTGGCATGTTTAATAATAACAATAATAATAACAACAATAACAACAACAACAACAACAACATAATAATAATAATAATAATAATAATAATATAATAATTGTTATTATCATTATTATAATTATTATCGCTATTATAAATATTATTATTATTATTATTATTATTCCCCTAATGGGAAAATAATTATCGCAAGGGCCATATTTACTCAACTTCAAAGGCAGGCCCATAGTCGGGAACTTTTTCGGGGGGGGGGGGGGGGGGCACCTTGCTGAAGGCCTCCAAAAATGCCTCTTTCTATTAGTCATTTTCGTTAAAATACACAAAACCATCCGAATTCCAGAGGGGGGGCTGGCTTCGGGACTGCTAAAAAGTATCAGGCTACTTATGAAATGGAAATGTGCCGATAGCGGGCAATGCGACTAATGCAATGTTTATGGTCCTGCAAGTAAGTTCAATCTGGCATTTACATCACATATTATCCTTCAAAACACGTCCTAACACGTTTTCGAATACGGGAACTTAAGTAAATGTTACTTGCCGGCAGTTTTGGGGCCGCCAGACTCGCCGCCGCTGGTCCCACCTTGTTGTGAACGAGGATTCGTCTGTGAAAACGACCTTCGCCCAGTGGTCCTCGGTCCATTGGAGATGCTGCCTTGCGAACTCGAGGCGCTTTTGTTTGTTTGCCTGGCTTACGAGAGGCTTCTGAACCGCTGCTCGTGATTTGAGGCCAGCCGCGTACAGGCGACGTTTCACGGTCGTGTCAGAAACACCCGCAAGCCCTGCACTTTGCTTAATTTCGCTGACAGTTGCACCCGGATTGTCGACAGCTGCTGCGACGATGGTCATGTCGTCGTCGTCAGTGGTCACCTTCGGGCGTGCTTTACGAGCAGCGTCCTTTATTCTTCCCTCTCTTCTATACGCCTGGATGATCCGGTTCACAGTAGAAAGCGGCCGATTCTTCATCGCAGATATCTGCCTTTGCGAATGGCCTCGCAGGCTCAAATCCACGATGTCCCTCCTTTCGCCTTTCGGAACACGCGACATTGCTGTCATGTTGAACGTCCGCCGAAAAGTGGTGCAGCTTTGCAAGTTTGCAGCCGTTTTATTACCGGTCAGAAAAGAGCGACAAAATTGAAATACCACAATTCCTAACTCAAATACTCATTGCGGAATGTTAGGCCAGCCTATCAGAATACTCTGAGTAAAACAACGTCTGATGACTTGAACGTATGTAGCTTTTTTATTGGACGGACGGCACTGTTAGCTTGAAAATAATCTGCAACCTAGCTCGTATCAGTATCACCACCAGATAAGAATGTGTGACGGTCATATCACATCTTGGGAGGCCAGAACGTGAAGACGCAGTAGAATTTTGGCGAGCTGGTCTACGCGTACTGAGAATATTGCAGCAATCAGGGTTAAACAAGAAGCAAACCTGAAACCACGGATTCAAGCACCGACCTCTCGATTATCCTGTCCGTATTCCTTTAAACTACCTAGGATACGGGAAAGGTGGGGCGAGAGGCTTCTTGAGGAGGTGCCCTCATAATAATGTACGATATTTTCCAAGGGTACCCTGAGGTTATAGCAACAGCAAACTTACATAAGGTGCTTCCCGAATAAAATACCTGAATCATGCAAGCGCTGCGTATGGCGTGTCTTTTCTTCGTGGGGTGACTTGCGTGCTTGCGCTCTAACGTTAGCCTTAGGAATACTTAGGCCCAAATGAAGTTCATTGTCGTTCTAGGTATGGTTCGTGGGTTCAGAGTAAAAAAGAATGAAAATAAAGCAAAAGTCTGGGTTGCTAAAGTTCGAAGGCGAAGGTGAAAAACGTCGAGACGCTGCTGCAATCCTTGGGATTTTATCCCGTATTGAGTACGCATAGATTGTTTTGTTCGTCTCTCAATGTCAGAGCCCTTTCACGGACTTAAAACGAAACCAATCCTCAGGATTGTGCGGCAATGTAAGCATTATACTGGTATTACGGTACTGAAAAGAGGGACCGCTCAATTGCCAGAGGCTGGAACTCCTACACACCGCTTAGCGCTGCGCGAAGCGAGCTTTTCAGCAACGCCTTCGCGGTTCTTCAGGCGCTCTAAGTTTCCAGTTTCCTTCACGGCAAAACAGGCACGGCGCGCTCCCGCGCTTTTGAATCAAAACGAAGCCCCGCCTCCAGGCACTTGTGCGCCTGCTCCGACTAGCTTCGATGCGCGGCCGCACTGCTAGCGCTGGCACCCCGCGGAGCGAAGCCACGCGGCGCCGTGTTCGTACCAACAGTGGACGGCACTGTACACATTGGTTATTCCAGGCACACCGGCCAAATGCAGCATTCATTTTCCTCAGT
>CM023484.1:126067661-126104965 GCA_013339685.2 Hyalomma asiaticum
GGTCGGGCCCGGGTATCAGGTTACGGGCTCGGGTCGGGCCGGGCTTGCTCTTTGGTGCATTAGTTCCACATGCTTTGTGTACACACATGCTTTCCACATGTTTTGAACTTCATGGCTTTTATGTGGAACGAGCTATGTGAAGGTTTATCTGAAATACTGGATTTCTCTGGCTTCTTGTGGGTACTTGATTCATGAGGGTCAAGTGACCTAGAAGCAGAGTTACCAGTTCCACTTACAATAAGTCGATGTGGGTTTCTTTTTTTGAGTGTCACTTGTAGAACTTTCCAGTCACTTCTCGCGCTTTTCTTTTGGGGGTGGGGGGTGGGGGGGGCTTGTTTCTTTTTCCCTAGCAAAATGGTGAATTTAGTGATCATCTTGTTAACGAATAGAGCGTTTGTCAATGACTGAGTAGTTGAGTGTTGAAGTCAAACATATAAGCTGGGAGAACGAACAAGTAACGCTAATCATGCACTGGCACACGTGCATTCAGCCGAATGGAGGCAATGTTTAAAAGTAAATATGTACTTTCGTTTATACTTGCGCATATTCTTGCTGTACAAAATAAAAAGCGATTTTTTCAACTCCCCTTTGTAGTTACGTGACATTTCTTATGAAATGAAAATGTTTTCAAGAATGGGAAAATTCCGTGTATTTCCGCTTCCTTCGCGCTTTTTCACGAAAACCACGCTGATTTTTTGGGCTTATTTCGTGATGGTTATTGTTAGCTCAGTAGCATCTGGCAACTCTGCCTAGAAGTAAATGGATCAGGTACTTGTATAGATAACATCTCGCGATTAGTTCTGTGATTTTATTTGCGTTAGTTATATTTCAAATGTTATCTCAAAATTGCAGTAGTGAGATTAATAAAATAAAGTGACATTTATAATTCATCCTCACAAAAGCAAGGACAGAACTGCAAAGGGGGGAGGGGTGGAAGATGGTGAAAGTTCCAGCCATCCCCTAAAACGAAAGAGCTACGCAGACTCTCAACGTGCGGTTGTTTTTAAGTGGAAAGCCGCTATCACTTCCCGTGACACGCGCGCTCGTTTTGATTGTGTGCGGGGAGCGCTGTTATCACTTTTTGTTACGCGCAACGCAGGCCGCGTTTATCATGCATGCCACTTCTAGAACGGTGTCGACCATTGTTGCAACTTTGCATGCTTGACGCGCGCATTTCAGTAACTTCTGGAATTCCAGAGATGATGCGAGAACGCGTTATGACGCGGGTATAAATTCCGCGTCGCCGTTTGTCAGTTTTACAGGCAGTTTTACAGGTTTTAAAATTCTTAGAGGACGTCCAATTTCCGCATGTGATCTACCAAGGTGAGCCGTAGCACGGCCTCCTGAGGGAGACCTCTACTGCGGCAGTGATTTTAAATGAAAGCACCTGCCTCCCTATCCTTTGTCATAAGGATTTAAGTGAGGCATTATAGTGCTGCCTTTGTATCTTTGTTTTACATATCATCGCTCAAAACCCATTTTTATTGCCACAGATCGTGCTGCGTGTCACTGCCATAATTTTAATATGTCTATATATATTTTACGCATTTCCTCAGCGACAAATTTTAGGCCTATATACAGCCATGTCTCACTACATCTTTGTATTTTACCCGTGTTCTTTTACTGAACTGTCAGTCATGGCGCTCTTTGGCGATACCTGGCCCTTGCGCCAATAAAAACTAGCACAACAAAGTCTTTCCGTCGACCGACGACTGTTCACGCCGCTATTGCTGTGCATTGTCATTGGCTTTGTTTTGCTGGGCACAAGTTCGCCCAATAAACAGTTCGCCTCACATCACTTGGGTCATGCGTGCTTCGCCTTGAGTGCTGCATGCATCACTACCACGTGCGGCGCCCTAATCACCAAACTGGAACAAAGCCGAGAAATAGGGTAATATATTTTCGTTCATCTCATGCTAGTCCTTTCCGCGTAGACTCAAAGGGCACCCGCTAATAATTACTGGGTTTGTGCCGAAACTACAATATGACCACGAAGCACACCACAGTGGGGCAGCATCCCATATTAATTTCGACCACCTGGGGTTCTTTACCGTGCACCTAAATCCACGTGCACAGGAGTTCTCGTATTTTGCCCCCATCAAAACATGCGACAACGGGGCCGCGGTATCGAAATTGTGTCCTCGGGTACCGGCTCAGCTACCACTGTGGATGAATGGCCACCTCCTAGCGATAACCACATTAGGAAGGAATGCACTATTACAGGAGAAAGAAAGAGCACGGCAAGAAACTGTATTAGAATAATGCATTAGAAGGGCGGAGGGGGGATTGTTGGACCACACGTGGTAGGTGCTAATAAAGAACTGCACCACTTTAGGAATTTTCTTGCCGCGGAACAAGAACTACATGATCATTAGGAGAGTGTAAGAGCAATGGGCAATTTTACATATCTGCAGGGGACAATGAGCACAGGCTTGAAAGAGGACATTTCTTCCAGTAAACTGAAGCTTGTGTCAATGCACTCCCCAAAAAGCGACGTTTGGAAGAGGTTTCTTTTTGTAGTTGATCCGAACACTGTCTCCAGCAGGACACGCGCAATGCAAAGAGTGCAAAAGCATTCTGGGCTTTGATACCGGTAAGACTGGAACGTCTCATCGGAACCGGCACAAGTGCAAGTCAACGGGAGGATCTGCTGTCCTGACTTTTTTTTTGACAGAAAGAAGTAAGGATCAGACAGTCCGCGGTTCCTTCCTGTTTAAAGGAAAGATTGACGACTTCGTGCGTCCGCTAGTGCGCTAAAGATGAGGCCCTTCGACGTCGTGCGAGATAAAGGATTTTTGAAAACTGCTGATGAACTTGTCGCCACCGGTGCCCGGTATGGAACACTATCCGCCAAAAGAATTAATTTCGCATCCCAAACAGTGTCCCGCAAGGCAGCCGAAGTGGCCGGTGCTTTACGAGAAACGCTGTGGCCAGTAATCAGGGCAGCCATGGAGGATGGCCGTTGTTCAATGGCAGTCGACAGGTGGAGTGATGGCTATAAAGAAACGGCACACACCACAGCCACTGTTCACTGTGTGTACGACGACTGGGAACTGAAAAGCGATTTCCCTTCTGAAAAAATAAACAGGCGACAACATTAGAAGAGAGCTCGTGCGAAGGTGCGCAAAGTTTGGACTGGATGAAAGCCTCCTTAAAATGTCGTGTTCGTGTCTGACCAAGAAGCCAATGTGATCAGTGCACTTCGCCCATACAAGACGGTCCGCTGTACTCCACACATCCTCAATATTGCCCTTGCCACACTTTTGATGACGACTTCTTGGGAGAAAACCTACCACACGTCCGTGGACAGTTACAAAATCTGAAGGCCGTCGTTACTTTTCTGAAGCAGAGTGGCCTTTCCAGCCAGTTACCTCATGGCGTAAATCAAGCGAGTACCAGGTGGAATTCAACACTCGCTATGCTGAATTCTGTGTACACGAAATACGAGGAAGTTGAAGCCTTCTGTATTCCAGAGGAAGCTCGATAATGGAAGAAGTCAGCAAAACTGCAATAAAGGAGATAATTGACTTTTTGGCACAATTACAAGAAGTAGCCGACATGCTTGAGAAAGAGAAGCAACCCACCCTGCCACTCATTTTGGTCTGCAAGGCAAAGCTGGAGAAACATTTGACTCCCGCTCGGGCATCAACGACCGCTTCATTAAAACTGAGGGCAAGAGAGTTTCTTCAGCGGAAACTGGAGCTTAGTGAGCTGCAAAAGATTGCGACGTTTTTTTGGCCGCCCTTTCGCTAGCTGCAAGCGCTCAAGGAAGATGAAAGAAGCGAAGTGCACGCGTCAGTGAAAACAAGAATATTCGCTATTCCGACAAGTTCCTTGCCGTCTGATGGATGCGCTGCTGAACCTGCTGCGTGAAGCACACAAAGAGGAGGCTTATAAATGACCTTGAAGAGTGGCACGACGTTATGGAGCTTCAGAAAAGAAGGCAGAAAGCTATTTGAATATCACAGAGGTGTACGAAGACGTCGGGAATATGCTGCAGTGGTGGAAGTCTAAAAAACATGCCTTCCCCCGCCTTTCACTACTCTCAAAGCAGATTTTGTGTGTCCCTAACCAGTGCAAGTAATAAAAGAAACTTCAGCGTGGCAGGTTGTGCGATGAACGAGCGCAGGACGTGCTTAAAGCCAGAATCTCTCGATAATTTGCTTTTCTTGCAGAAAAATATGTAAGAGGAGAAACTGGGAACTCTGCTGCGAAAGTATAAAGACTAAATACTTGCAGTAGCGTGACGTGGTATGAAAATATCATATAACAGTTCGTTTTTCTTTTTTGGCTGTACCTACCTCTACTCAGTTTGTTATAGTTATAATCGAAGTGTGTATTTAATACACCGTTCATAAATTTAGATTTCATCTTTTTCTTGTTAAGGGAAGCTACTACATACTGAGGACTGGTATTAAATATCTAGTAGGGTGTGCGATTACGTTTGTTGGTAAAGCATGCTTTTTGATAGAAGGTGCAATAAAACAAGAAGTTCGAGAACAGTGTAGTGTGCTTCCTGTCACCTCCATCTTTCTTATGCTTTATATTAAAGATAAAGTCACGCTACAAATCAGTTTGCCTGTCACATTATGGTACAAAACTCTCTTGATGATTTGTATCTGAATATGCGAAGAAGCAGGTATAGTATACCTCTGATCAATAGATCATCTTTGCACCCATTATCGTTGCTCAAAATATTTCCGCATTAGTTCGTTTTTTCGACTGAATAACTGAAGGTTAAAATGTACTTCTTAACTAAGCATGCGACAACGAAACGTCTATTATTTCCGCTCAAAGCTTCTTGCTGGAAATTTCATGATCGGGCCTCGGTCGGGCCTTATTTGCAGTCGGGCGGGGCAGGGTCGGGTAGGTTAAAGGCACTGTCTACCGCTCGGAAAATTTTTTAAGATTCTGGTAAAATTGGGCAGATCGCGCGTCACACTTACGGGAACGAGCACGCTTTCACCCCACAAAAAAGGAATTAGGTTTTTAATTTTGCTCTGAATGTTGTGCAAAAAACGCCGCTAGCGACACCCAACAGCGTGTTCGTCATTTTCCAAGTGTACGAGAACCAGCCTACGCAGGCATACATATTCTTCTGGAAAACTTTTATGTATGTCTTACAAGCGTACTTCACCCTGTGAGACACCTTGTTATAGCGTGCAATAGTAATTTGTTCTTTTTTTCGCTGCTTTCGCGGTGGCGCAGGGGGCGCTGCCTTCGAATTCGTCTGCCTGTAAAGACGTGTAGTACTGCGCTTGTCATGCATGCGGCGCTGCATGTCCGAGGCGCACCCCCGCGCGCCGACTTTCCCTCGCCTCTCCTCCTCGTCGTCGCCTCTGGAATGTCGACCTTGAAGCCTGTTCGCGTTGAAAAGCCTCCCGTGCCCTAAAGGGTTTCCAAGGAGACGACGACGCATCATGCGCGGTAACCATAGTTGCTAGCATGCCTACACTAGGAAAGGAGCGACTTCGTAGATGAAAAAAATTGTGTTTTAATAATTTCTATTGAGTTTCTGCAGTAACCACTGCACGCTGGGACACTTCGAAAGGTACGCTTTCTGTTGAGCCAAAAAACGGGAGAGCGATGAAGGACGGTAGACAGTCCCTTTAAGTTTTTTTTTTCCGGGCTCGGGCTGGGTGCGGGCCTCGCTTTTATTCACCGGGCCAGGCTCGGGTGAGTAAACTTAAAGGGCAACTCCGGCGGTTTTTTCACCATGTTCTGATATCAACGTTTTAAAATGGTACTGACAGTCCTGTAGCAGCCAGGGTGGTTCAGTTTGCTCAGAAACGCACCAATAATTAAAAAAAGCCGACCAAAACGCGTGTTCAAACCGAAACCGAAACGGGTAGACGCTTCTTGCAGCGTATGCGATGACGTCACAGCCTTCCCGCCACTAGAAATATGGAGAAAAATGACAGTGGCGAGGTCATCCGACGATGTATTGAGTTATGCCAGCTTTTCTGAACTTGACGGCGACGATTTGATCGCTGAAGTACCGCCGTTTTGCTTTGGAAGTCCCGCAGGCTCGGGTAGGCAGTGTTGAAGGCGATGACGTCAAAAACACGGGGTGGCCTGCAGGGGAATCCGCTAAAAAATTTTAAAATTCGTTTCCAAGAAAACTAAATGACTTGCAACCTCCTGGTTTGGAATATATTATTACAGTGCCGGGGGGAATACATATTGAAAATTTCATTAAGATCAGTTGACACTGAGAAATCGCCGGAGTTGCCCTTTAAGCGAGTGGCGGGCTCGAGCCGGGCCTGGGCCGAAAATCACGGCCCGTGCAGTGCTCTAGTCTACGCATCATGTGCATCGTGAAGTGCAGGACCGGCGGCAACATAGAAACTACAGAAACTATGCGTGCCAATAACCGCTGCGCTGCTAGTTCCTTTTTTTTTGTCGGTGACCATCCAAAAGAGCCCGAACCGCTAGGGAGGCAGCCATTTTGGTAACCGTGTACCATAGCAGCAAGCTGCATAACACTAAACATTTACACAAAGAATGTGCAGGGTAGCAGTACTCAGAATGCTGCTGCATTTAGATGCAACATTCACAGTACCAGACGTGCAGGGAACATGCCACTTACTGAACAGGTGCTGGCACAACTTCAATTCTGAAAATTTTCCTATTTCCCTTCTTGCCGTGCCAAGAACAGTCAGCAGCCAACTTATCAGTAAAAATATAAGTGATCATGCGCTTCACAGCAGCATTTGGATTTCTTCCGCCAAGACGCATAAACTCGCTGATCTGCATCATATAAAAATAAACAAAACTAATGTTTTACCATTATAAACAATATTATTTCATGACTGTTTTCACTGTTCTGCTGCTGGAGGATACAAGGGTTACTAAAACATTTTTCTTACACACTTTAAAAGACGTGCTGGATGAGCAGAATAGTTTGTCAATAGCAAGTTGTGAAAAGAATTTTTTAAAGGAATTAAAAAAAATTAGACAACGTCCGAGCATTATTTTGCACTTCTTCGCTGCAATAAGCAAACTCTTAAAAAGCAGGAAGGCTGCCATCATGCCTGTGTGACATCACAATAACTTTTCCTTTTAATTTGCATAGTATTTAAGAACTCCTTGTTAGCATTCCAGGGCACCTTGAAAAAAGCAATTTGATCCACATTTGCAGCAAACCAAGAACACAAACTTCTGCAGTCTCTCTAACTTGCACTTTAAATTAAAATAATTAGTCTCCAAAATTTAATGCAATTTGAAAACTCCATCGTTATCAAGAATGCAGCTTTTGTACAACTAAAAGTTCAGCTGATGAGTAATTTTCCATACCAGGACTTCTGCCTTCTCCTGAGTGAGTGACGCCTCAAACTCAAGCAGGACATCCACAGTCTCAAAGGGACCCGACACTAGTGGAGCAGGTGCTGGGGCAGGTCTGTTACAGGCAAATGAGCAATCCGTGGTGCTCGAGATCTCTTCGACTCTAAGCTTGATAATATTCAGGGTTCTGAGACCTTGATGCTGGAATGCTAAAACCCGAGAACGAGATCATAAACATTACAACTTCAAACAAAAAGGAAGATACCAACTTTAGCCCTGCAATTGGGCGCATTAAATTTTTAAATGTCAAAGAAAAAGGATTATCAGCTCAGTGGTGCAAAAAAGAAACGGCTATAGGTCTTTCAAAACTAAATGATGGAGGTGCTGGTCTGGAAGTTGGTGGCCATATGCTGAATTTAAAGGGGGAAAAAATACCAGAACACATGCGGTATGAAGATCCTCAGGGTGTCCTGTCATAACAATAACTTAAAGGGACACTAAGTGCAAACAATTTTTTTTTGTTAGAGTGATGGGTAGGTGGGTGCTTGAGAAGGTATGAAATGTCAGTATATCTACACTGCTACTTTCTTCAAGAAATTTAGGTAAGTGCGCGACACAGCTTGTGCCTGCAGGATATTCCGCGAACTTGGCGTGGTGACGTAGATGAGGCAGCGGTATAGAACGGGGCCAGCCTCTCCGCAGCTGCAGAGTGCCTCAATGTCCTCTTTGCACGGCATGGGGGACCACCGAGGTACGCTAACCATAGCTAAACCCTCATTTTCTCATGCTTGCTCTTGCCTTTCGCACAGCTGGCTCAACTGTCAGTGAGTAAAGAGAAAAAATGGCAAGTCTACATCAGTGGGCCCTTCAAGGCGGGTGGTTTTAGTTTTTACAGCACGCTGACCACTAAAGTACGATTTCTGTTCACTCTAGGCGTCTTCTTGGCACAAAACAAGCAATCGAACGTTTCTTCAATATAGGAATAATAAACGCAAGCCCTACATTAGTAGTGAAATTCATGACTTTCCTTTCCCCTGCATAATAAATGCACCCCCCAACTTTGAACCATGGAGTCCACCGAAAGACCACACTGTGGCTTTCCCACTTCACTCGATCGCCAGTCTTTGGGAGCCATTCGAATTGGCGATTCAAAACTCGGGTGTCTTGATAAGGTGCCGCGCATAGCCGTGTGCAAGCAGCAGTAACATCATTTACTCGCACTGCTGCATTCATTCGTGCTATCACAGTTTCCTCACGCCACTCAATGCAGTGTGCTGCACGGGCTGGCACAGCCAAGCCTAAGCATAATCAGGGCGTGGTTTCCAAGGCTGCCGCAGTGAAATCTCGGTGCCTAATGCGTACGACAGAGCCCCAGCACAGATATGAGATAGAAATGTGACGGTGCGGCCTTCTTGTGTGCAGTCGTGTGAAGCTTCTATTCTCCCATTATGGCCTCCAGCGAATGTTACCAAACACGGATTCGCTGGGCATCTCAGAGATTGCATCAATGATGTAGCAACCTTGGTTGAGGTCTCATTACAGGTGGGACCCATGGTGACAAGGGAACTATAGAAACTCTATGTGCAGCGAAGAACGCTACATCCCGCTAGCTGGTTCTTTTTGGCGTTGGCTGTTTGACAGTGTCTGCATTTTTCCGCTTTCACACCACAGCGGGATAGCCATGCATTAAACGGAAGCGAAAGGCCATCACACAGAGGCAATCGCAGCGGGTGCTAAGACGCGTGGTACCTACACTACAGCTCCTTATTATTTCTTTTTAAACTAAAATTTCATCACATGCTAAGCTCTAAGCGTTACCACAGGTCGGAACACCTCATTTTATTGCGATAGCAATTATATGGACAGTCTCGGGTGGTTTTTGCCGTCCCCGTCATGAACCTTATATATATAAAGTCCCAAAGAAAAAGAATTTGGATAAACGCTAACGAAGCGCGGAACCACCAACCTCTCGCTCCGCACCACGTGGCGCTAACCACTACGCCACAAAGAGCAGATCCTTGAGGGAGCAAACGGCGAGCCTTATATACAATATACACACCCTTTACCGCTGGCAGGACTCAGAGACGGCAGGTGCTTAAAGCGTTTCTTCATTACAAGCGAGATGGCGCGAGGAGCGCAACAGAGGAGCGCAAGTGTCACAGCTCGAAGCATGCTAGTTTCCTTCGCTGCTTCGGCCGCCATTGCAACAGGAGCGCTGTTCAAACTGAGAGTATCCATTGTGACAGCTTATTCGCGCTCGTTCGGTATATATCTGTGCGTTCGTTTTGTGCGTGCTTCATCACTTGATAGTCCGCGCTCATCTTCTGTTTGTTCATTTAGTGGCTTCCCCTAGCTTTGTATGTGTAGCTTTGTGACACACAACGTATAAAGCCCTTCGTACCAGCACGCGCTGCCCATGAGAGGCGCTCACTTAGCAAGTGCATGTTTGCTACACTAATACTGCTCCTGAAGCTGCGAGCCTCACTTCGTATAGCATTACAGTTTCTTGGTATCGCATTCATTGCTTCGCCCTTGCGGCGAAACTGTGACTTTTTTTGTGTGTTGTTAAATGCTTTGCTTGCCCGAAAAAGCTTTTGTGAAATTTACTCCGCATAATAAGTGCACCCCCAACTTTGCTCCTGTTCTTTTTGGAAAAAAGTTTGTCTACTATGCAAGTTAATATGGCATTTGCCTTTAGTGTCCCCTTAAGATACATTGGGCTTATTTTCTCATCATGAATCCCCACCACTTATCAGATATGCATAGAAACGATTTCAGGAAATAACCAACATGGCAGACTACATTTGCCAACCGTCATCCACTCTTCGATTTACTTATAACAAATCACACCTACTCACAAGAAGCTTATGCACGCCTTGTATTATATGACCGCAGCATCCTAAGTCATGCTCTCTGTATATAAACATAATCTGAGAACATATCAAACTTTTCCTACATACGCATATTTGATAACTAAGTGTGTACACTTAATAGTGCACTTTAAAGCAGCAAGATCATCGCAACGAAAGAGTAAACATCAGCATGGCACAGCACAACCACAAGTCTTACAGGTGGAATCGGAATGGTACACAGTGCAGAAAAAACAAGGACGGAGACAAGAAGACACAACACAGAGCCTGTGCTGTGCCTTCTCGTCTCTGTCCTTGTGTTTTCTGCACTGTGCACCATGCCGATTTCGTGTCATCAACTTGCCCAAACTACCACTTTATCAAGCTACTGGTGGAGATCACAATTTCAGAGATGACGAGTGGCTGCCAAGATTTGGCATTACTTACCGTCTACAAATTTTAATGAACTCTGACAACTTTAGGACGTGTATTTTTCTGCGAGACTACAGATGGCTCGGATACCACAGATGGCCCTAGTGATGCAGTTGTCCAAGAGGAAGAAGTGTGCCCTGAGGAATAGTCGCACCATAATCAATTAACATGCACAGACATTCTCATAAGCATCACCATAGCAAATGCACGCTCTGTCCAGCAATAACAGAATACATGGTAGTCCACCATTGTCTTTTCTTAGTCTGTTCAGCCATAAAGAACATGTTTTACAAGTAAATTGTTTGCAAGCCATGTTCTTTATTTATTGAAAGATACTGGATGTCTGGTTGGACACACTGCAGGAATGGGTACAAAAGTAAAATGCCCCCTTAATAACAGCGGTACATTTAGCGTGCTGCTTTGACAAGCAGTTCGCTGAACAGGAAACGAGGAAGAAAAATGGGGCGTCAGCGTAGCCTCTAATAGTGAATCCAAACCACGAAAACACTAGTCCGTGCCTCGATGCACAGCGCAGCACGTGATGACCCGCCGCGTATTCATGCTACCTATACGAGGTGTTGTACGGAACGTCGTTCCAAAAAACGGCATTCCTGGAACGAGTTCCTTTTTGGAGGAACGAAGGAACGCAATCGTTCCATTTGGGATCAGTGGAACTGTAACGGGAACGCTTTACATTAACGAAGGAACGGCAAAGGGAACGGCCTTCCTCCCATACACGTTCCACCCCACGATGATATCGCACGTACGCAGCACATCATGCAGGGCGGACAGGCTGGGCTACAACAAGCCCTCCCTGGAGTCCCCCTTTTCCTGCCGCCACTATCGCTCCTTCATAGAAAATCACGCACGAAAACGCCAGTGTATTGCGGTTTCGATGAGTCGACGAGGGCGACGCTTCCCCTTCACTGTGGCTGCACGACGTCAGGGTATCCCTCTACTTTTTGGCGGTGGCCGCTTACTATGGCCGCTGGACAAGTATTTTCCGGCTGTCAGCCAGCCCTGTATGGGTGTACGGCAACGCGGGAGGAACTGCATGCAACAGCGAAGTTCCTTTGGTCCCTTATGATCCCACCGCCAGGGCTCCCTCAGAACTAAAACACTGTCAACGCGTGTTTTACTGTATCACCTCTCCCCGCATTGGTTCTGAGAACGCGGTTACGGCCATGGTTGTCCATACTTGTAAGACACTCTGTGCGTCAATCTCTTCAATGTATTTTAGCTGAACTGAACGGGCCGCGTCTTAATGTAGAATCAACAGCCCTATGCCCTCGCCAAAAAGCAGAAACGAAAGTCTTTTGGAAAGGATATATATACGTGCTAAAGCGAACGCGTGCTGAACATTCTTACGTGCGTGCGTGCGTGTTTGTAATGCTGAGCGAAGTTAGCATCGCTCTAACTAGGAGCTGGTTAATTATGTTCGGAGATGACCAGTTTGTTTCTAGTAAAAACTATGGTTTCATTCCTATCATTAGCACGCGACCAAAGGGATAGCTACGCATGAATGCCCTGTTAATTAGTCAATTATGCTTGTGTGGTGTAGGTCATTTTCGGTTGGCGTCCCGTCAAATTATGCATGTGAGGCTATTTATTTTCTTATTTATTTCCTGCACCACAACAGCATTTCAGTGTTGCTTTAATGTCGTTATGCCTACAAAGTGAACAGGCAAATAACGCTTATTTATAATGCCACGAAGAAAAGAAGTAAACAGTCCAGTGTTATTTAATTCGGCGGTAAACGCACGAGATAGCATTATTAAAATTCCTCACGCCGGCATACACTCAACGCAGCTATAAGTAACAAAAAATAGTCCAGTAGATCGCAAATACTTCAAAGTGACGAGAACAAGGTAAAAACAATACATCCAGAATTGCCAAATAGTTTATTAAAATGCTACAAGGGCTGCCAATGTTGAGCAAAATCGTTTAGGATAGGGAAGGCTGACGACATTGGGGAATCTTGCTCCAGTATTTGCTCGCAGTGGCATCGGTCAGGCACAAATCTTTATATGCTATCCTAAATCAAAAGGTCTATTACTAGCTTGCAATGTCAGATGCACCGCTGTTAATGCACTGGTGCATGTTGCCTATTTGCATGTTGGAGGCGCAGTATCCTGGCTACGCATCTGAAGGCTGAAGTGGAAAGTGTTCCACTTGTAATAGACTAGCGCCGAAGTTGCAGTGGAGTTATGTTCGATGCTCCTTCAAAAATATTTGCCTCGGAGCGTTTCTTTGGATGTTTCTTTGTCTCCAGATCATATGCCGCCAGTGGCGTTGAAATTCTCCAATTATACATAGGTAGATGCGAAATTTATTATGCTCACTTTGATTTCCATCAGGATTAATCTTCAACTTTATAAATCAAATGTAAGGTTAATGCAACGACACGTTCCAATTTTCGAAATGTAACTGGACGTGTTCCTTTTCTATTAAATGAACTTGTAACGGGAACTCGCTACAACATTGAGAAGGAACGAGGAACGAGTTTTCGTTCACACTGCCTGTACGTCGTCCGCGACACTCACGAACACTGGGTTAAGCCGATTGTGAGCACCTCACGTGCTAATGTAAATATTCATATGCAACCTCATACGCGTGCTGTTTCACAATGGGCCTCAAATCAATTTCAGGGTGATTCCACGTAAGATCGAACAAAGCATGCCTGGTCACCCTCTTCAATTTCTTTCAAAATTTTATATATTGCTGCCCGATGAGTGGAAAGAAGAGATCCGCAGTTGGTTTTGCTAGCAAACATTTTTTCGAAGCGCCGGGAGTCAATAATGACGAAGAGGTGGAGTGCCGCGCTTATCTGCTCTTCTGTTTTGGCCAACTTTGGTTATTAATTACACAAACTATACTAAGGATAGGTGGCTGAAATTTATTTAAATAATTACATGCATACTCCTGCTTGTGCTAAATTATTTTTGCTCTTTATGGGGAGTGTACATATTTTTATAAAAATCCTCAAAATCAGCCCAGGAAGCATTTTTCTGTCCACTTTGCGGGCTTATATCTCAATAAAGGCTTGTGGCAGAGCGATGAAAATTCCGTATTACGTTCTAAGTATACTCGTTTGTCAAACTGCAGAACCTTATATTTATACGACTTTTCAATAATGAGATATGGGCGGGCTAACTTCAAAAAAAACACCGAACGTTCGAAACTTCTGACGACAATTAAAAAAAAAACCCCATTTTTGATATTTTTTAAACTTTGTACACTTATCCTCCTTCACATTGGCTTTCACAATCACCAAAAACATAGTGCATAATTTTGTTCCACTAAAAGTTACAGGCCGTCGAATTAGACCCTTATGGAAGGCTCAGCGAGCAATGCACATCTGATTATTCTGACATTTGTGATCGCGTACGGCTTTTAAATTTTGGCATGATATTTCGCCTGGTCATTTGTGTCTGAACGGTGCATATTAGCTGTGAGGGACACAATAATGAATGATTATGGGCCAGTTTTGTACGTGTGGGGTTCTTTGATGCGGTGCGATATCGCAGCGCAGACATATTTTCGGCCTTTACATCAGCAAAAAGACAGTAAGAACTGAATGCGTAGCTTAGATTCCCCCGCCCCCCCCCCCCCCCCACACACACACACAAAAAAAAGAATAAAAAGCAATGGGCAAAGAGCGCTTTCCAAATAATCTTTAACAAAATGGAAAATTTGCGAAGGTCAAGGAGAACCACTTCATTAAATCAGGTTTCTGGGCTGAAATCGTGTTTATTCGATTGATTAGACAGTTCAGATTTCTTCTTTCGTGTAAACATAACTCCTTCCAAGCAGGCCCGGCTATTCGGGCCACGTACAAGCCAGGAGATGCTTCCGTTGACGTGGATAGCTGCCAGGCATGCCAAGACCATGGAACGCCGGTACTCTCATCCACTCTTCCTTCTTTAACTCGCGGAAGGCAACAACTTCTTTTTCTTCAAGGTGTATTAGATGCACACCTTTCAGTTTCGCTGATAAAACAGTTACAATTTCTCTGGCTGTACGAATTGCACTTTCAGGGTTTGTCCTCAAGTTGTTGAGCAGTTAGTTAAGTCGGGTTTTTTGGCGCAAAAGCAACTCAGGCTATGATGCGCCAGCCACAAGGTGTTGAGATATGACTATTAGAGAGGTGCAGATCTAAAGCTGATGTAAAAGGCGACATTCTTCGAGAAAATTAAAGATAACAGAAATGTGTACAAGCGAGTCATCTCCTAGAAGCAAGGATGGGTGCAGAGGTGTGTGTGTGTTTTATATAGTGCGCTGAAGTATTTTTGTCTTTGCTTTTCAATGTAAGGACACGAGATTAATAAATGTATAACTGTAAGTGGTTCTTGACAGCCTTCACATTTTGATTTGGGTTCGTTTGCAAGTAAATAGTTGTGTGTCAGGTGAGTGTGTCCGATTCGCAGTCTACATAATATCACTTCCATAAACCGTTCTTGATGTTGACAGTTTTTCCATTCCCCAAGCACTGGTTTTACTAGGTAGTGCTTATTATTTGTGTATGTATCCCAGTGTTGTTGCCATTTTGTTAATAGAGCCAGTTTTATTGCTCGCCGGCTGTCCTTTAGGGGTATTTTCGCTTTAGTGACCGTTTGGTGAACAGCTAGAGAAGCGAATTTGTCCGCCTTTTCATTGCCAGGTATCCCAAAATGGCTTGGGACCCAGCAAAAACGAATCCGCACTTCCTGATTATTTAATATTATATTTAAAATGTCCCCTATTAAGGGCTCACATTCAGACCTGAAGTCTAGAGCTTTTAATGCACTTAACGAGTCCGTGTATACGATCGCCTTGTTATGTTTACCTGTGATTATTTTCTGAACTCCCTCTCTCAGGGCGAAGACTTCAGCTGTAAAAATTGACACGCATTGAGGTAGCCTCATGCTAATTGCGTTTTCCTCAGTCACGATCCCAATGCCGACATGGTTTTTTGTTTTGGAGCCGCCTGTATAATATTCACTGTAATCTCTGTACTTAAATTGTAGTGCACGGAATTCTTGTATTATGTGTTCTGGTGGTGTGTTACTCTTCTTCAGATTGGCAAGTGACAAATCACAGAGTTGTGTGAAATCAAACCATGGTGGCACCCTGGGTGATTTTGGAGCAACTCTCAGTACACATTCAGGGACGACATACATCTGGCAGAGTTCTTCGAACCGTAAAATGAGTGGCCTGATTAGGTGGGGTTTTTTCAGGTAGTGTGAGCGTGTGGTACATTTTGAAAGAAAGTCGTGACATATGTGTTCAGGCGATGACTTAATTCTAAGGACGTATGACATGGTTAGTAGTGCTCTTCGTTGACACAGCGGAGGTTCATTACAGTATACATACAAACTCTGCACCGGCGATGTCCTGTAAGCACCACACGACAGACGTAGGCCGAGGTGGTGCACGGGATCAAGACGTTTAATGTATGACTCTCGTGCTGAGCCGTGCACAACACAGCCATAGTCTAATATGCTGCGCACAACAGACCGATAGATCCGCAGCATACATTCTTTGTCGGAACCCCAGCGCTTGTGGGATAATACTTTCATGACATTGAGTGCTTTGTTCGCCTTACTTTTTAAAGAAGCTATGTGGGGCAGGAAATTCAGCTTTTTGTCGAAAGTAATACCTAAAAACTTATGTTGTGATTTAATCGGCAATATGGCGTTCTTTAGAGTCAAGACTGGGTCCGGGTGCAAGCCTCTCTTCTGGGTAAAGAGAACGGCGACAGTTTTTTGCGTGGAGAAACGAAAGCCGTTTTGGTCAGCCCATTTTGTCAGCTTGTTGATGGAATTTGGAGTTGCCTCTCACTTGTTGATAGGTTCGAGGCGCGACAGGCGATCTGTAAATCATCGACATAGAGGACATGACTACGTGTGGTATGACCTTGTTAACGGAGATAATTTTGATAATAAAAAGAGTTGTACTTAGTATGCAGCCTTGCGGTACACCGTTTTCTTGGACAAATATGCGGGACAATACGGTGCCCAGACGTACCTGAAATGTTCTGTTCACTAAAAAGTCACTCAGACAGTTTAGCATTCTCCCACGGATCCCTAGATCAGCAAGGTCTCTAAGAATACCATACCGCCACGTCGTATCATACGCTTTGTCTAGGTCTAAGAAAACTGCGAGACAATACTGTTTATATAGAAAGGCATCGCGTATTTCCTGTTCTAGTCTGACGAGATGGTCAGTTGTAGCACAACCCTTTCTGTAACCACACTGGCGTGGGTCTATTAAGCGTTTTGAGTAAAGGAGAAATGTGAGACTGATGTTTATAATACTCTCATATGTTTTCGCGATACAACTCGTCAATGCAATGGGCCTGTGGCTACTAGGAGAAGTTGGGGGCTTGCCTGTTTTTGGAAATGGAACGACTATGGCATGTTTCCACTGTTCTGGCATTATACTCATTTCCCATATTTTATTAAAAAATTGGAGAAGTGCTTCCGCAGATGCTTGTGATAAGTGTGCAAGCATTGCATAGTGGATGCGGTCAGGACCTGTTGCCGTTCTTTTACCGGCGGAGAGTGCTCTGTTCAATTCATGCATAGTTATGGGATAGTTATATGCTTCACTTGAGGCGACCGTGAAGGGCAGTCTCTGCTTTTCTGCGGATTCTTTGTGTTTAAGAAATCTATCTGTGTATTTGCATAGCTTGAGATGTTATAAAAGTGTTCACCTAATATGTTAGCCTGTTCTTGTATTGTTGTTTGTGCATCTGGACTTGTAAGCATTGGTATAGTGTAAGATGAATAGTCTCCTCTAAATTTCCTTACTTTATCCCAAAGCCATTTAGATGGGAGGGAGCTGTTGATAGATGTGATATATTTTTGAAAAGAACACCTTTCCGCCTGTCTTCGTATGTACCGCGCTTTCGCTTTTGCTTGTTTAAAATATATTAGGTTCTCGTATGTGGGGTACCTTCGCGGGATACCCCACGCCCTATTTTGCTGTTTTTTTTGCTTTTGTGCACTCATCTGTCCACCATGGAGTCATTTTTTTACGCAGAGTGCCGGAGGTTTGTGGTATTGTTTTCTCTGCCGCTGAAATTATCACCTCAATAAACTTTTTATTCAGTTCGTTAATGGACAGTTCTGGCGAAAAGGCATTTTCGAGCTTTGCCTCATTCATAAAGGTTGGCCAATCTGCGCGGTGTAATATCCACCGGCGAGGCCTCTCTACTAAATCTGGGTGTGATGGTATGAGTTTTATAAGGCCCGGTAAATGATCACTGCCATATGATGCCCCTATGACTTCCCATTAAAAATCAGTAAAAAGTGACGACGAGCAAAGCGCTAGGTCTAAACAGCAAAAAGAACGCGAAGTTGGTGAGAAATAAGTAAAAGCACCAGAGTTTAAAAGGCAAATGTCATTCGAGAGGATAAAATCTTCGATGAGTTGTCCTCTGTAGTCAGTTTTTTCGCTGCCCCACAGGGTAGAATGGGCGTTAAAGTCACCAACTAAGACGAATGGTTTTGGCAGTTGTGCAGTTATGTCCTCGAGTTCTCTGAGAGTTATGTGTTGATGAGGCGGAATATACACTGAGCAGATGGCGATGGTTTTGTGTGCTAAAACACTGACAGCAACAGCCTCGAGAGAGGTGTTTATTTTAATATCTCGGGTAGGGGTGCCGCCCTGCACTACTATGGCGACACCTCCCGATAGTCGGTTGGAGTGTTCGCGGTCTTTACGGACTACTGTAAAACCTTTCAGAAATTGTGTGTTTTTCGCTCCTAGATTTGTTTTTTGGAGACAGAAAGCAACTCGTGAATACTTGTTGATAATGTCCTTTATGTCACCCAAATTGTGTATTAGGCCTCTGCAGTTCCAATGTATGATGAAAGCCATGATGAATTAAAATTAAGCAAATATACGTATGGTCGTTGTGCTGTTAAAGTAAAAGTTGATGGGTGACATTATTAAAACTGAAATAACAGACAAATGCGATGACCGTTATGGTTATCGCTTGTGTAGTCTGGTTATTGGGACTTTGTCCTGTTTGGCGCGCTCGAGAGAGCGCTTGTCCTTCCGTGTCGACGACTCCGAGGCCTTTGAGTCGATCTCCATAGCCTTGTCAGAGGCGCTGGATGATCGAGAGTTTGGCACTGAGACAGGAGTCTCAGGCCTTGACATTCGATTGATTTTGGGGCCCTGCGAGACCGGAGTCTGCGGGCCCTGTGAGGTTGATGGAGCAGCAGATGCTGCATCCATTAAGGGGGCGGAAGGAGTTCCAACCGGCCCACTTTGTGTGAACACGGAGGACGTGTGAGGCCTCTGTGACGCTGCCCCAGACTGCGTCACATCGGCGTAACTTCTACGGAAAAGGTACGACAGCCGTTTTCGCGCTTCATAAAACGATATCTTTTCTTTGACTGTTAACGCGATAACTTCTTTTTCGTTCTTCCAGAATGGGCAAGATCGAGAATATGCTGGGTGATCCCCTTTGCAGTTCACACAGAGTGGCGATGACGTGCAATTTTCAGGTGTGTGATCACTTTGGCTGCATTTCGCGCATGTTTCCTTGCCTCTAAATGAGTGGGATGCGTGGCCGAATCTTTGACATTTGAAGCACCGTCTAGGATTGGGGATGTAGGGTCTCACATTGATTTTCATGTAGCCTGCCTCAAGAGAGGTGGGCATTTCGCTCGTTCCAAAAGTAAGTAGGACGTGTTTTGTAGGTACTTCTTGATCATTGCGGCGGATTATTATTCTCTGTACCTTTATTACGTTTTTATCCTGAAACCCCTCAAGGAGCTCATCGTCGCTAAGACCTAAGAAGTCCTCCTCAGATATTACTCCCCGGCTGGTGTTAAGAGACCGGTGAACAGAAATTGTAATGGTAGCATCACCAATACGGGCAAGTTCGGAAAGCTTTGACACTTGGTCAATTTCGGCAAGTTCTAGGAGTAAGTCACCACTTGACATTTTGGAAGCTTTGTACTTAGGCCCAATTTTTTCTTTCAGGCATTCGGCCACCAAAAATGGAGACAGCTTTCTTGCTGGGGTACTTTCGCTGTGGATGACATGGTACTTTGGAAAGGATGCTTTAGTCTGTGTGTTGAAATGAAAAGTTGCCTCGGTGCGGCCTCTTTTACGAGACCGATCAAAAACAAACGATGTTTGTGAAGCCATAAAAAGATGTAAAATTTCGGCAACAGCGCCGACCACCCACCAAGGAGCCCAACAAGGGGGTCGCGGCAGTACTTGTCAACAAGCCTGCACGACGCCAGCCATACGCTGCTACTATAACCTAATCTAACTACCCAAGGTTGGGTACCTAACCAGGTTAACCCTTGCCGCCATGAAACACGGAAGTAAACTGAAGAGAGAAGAGAGGACAGATAAAAAGTTAGAGAGAAAGGCGAACATATAGGGAGAGAGTGATAGGAAAGGCGACTGCCGATTTCCCCTGGGTGGGTCAGCCCAGGGGTGCCGTCTACGTGAAGCCGGGGCCAAAGGGGTGTGTTGCCTCTTCCGGGGGGCCGTAAAGGTCCAATCACCCGGCGTCGGCTCAACCCCCAGGATCCCCTTTTCCCCGGACACGGCTCAGCCACGCACGGCGAGGCGTGGGAGGGGGTCGAAACACCCCCGTTGGCTCGGGTCCGTGGTGTCGCCACACACCAAACGCCTGCTCACACAGACGTCCCTGCGGGAAGTTGTTGAGCATTGCCTGATGCTTGACGAGACCTCCGACTCCATCGCACGCGTTTTTCCCGTGTCCAGTTGCTGAGAATACCCATTGGGCACTGGGACAACAGCTCTTTCCGAACTCGAAAAGCTATCTATTTTTCAAATGACTGGCGGCTCCATCACTCACATATGTCACCTTGGAGTAAACCGGCAAGTTGTCTTCCACCCATTCTTTCACTTTCGCTAGAGCCAAGCAGGCGTGAGCGGAGTCGTGGTTTAAGTCGTCACTAACAACAACGAAATTCTTCGTAGATTTTCTCGTTTTTACCGCGCATGTAAACATGAATACTTCCTCCTTGTGGCAGTGGCATGCCTCAACTTCATCAGGGAGCATGACAGTCCAGTTTTCGGCAAAATCAATGTGGAATACAATGCTTCTACGCTGCATGCACTGCTTTTTCTCGTATGCATAGTTCTACTTTGTGCCTTCCTGATGTGGTTGTGCATTATCTACCTTGCCACCAATACTCGAAGAGGATTCAAAAAAGTTTCATCACCCGAATCTTTTTCCTTTTTTTTTTACAAGGTCGGCTGCCTCCCACATTTCTAGCAATATTTCTTCGTCTTCTGGGATATTAAGTTCCTCCAATGTCAGGACCTGCCTTTTGGACACTGATTGCATTCGCCTAAAAGGCACCCTGATGGTGACGGAATACAAATGAACGTTGAGTGAAGCTCATCAGCATCGATTCTGTGGCCAGTAATGTTCTCAACTGCGGCAAGGTAAAGTTTATAGTAGGCACAAATGGCACAAACACACACATCATGCTGGGGATAACATTTTTACCCGGCGCGATCGCAAGGTGCAGAATTTAATCTGAGATAGGTGCGCGCATCAGGTTACCAACTGTTTTGCTTTTGTTTCTTTGGCGTTCTATATCTTCCTTTGGCATTGGAGTGCCACGTTCTTGTGTTATATACTGATCGCATGTGGCGGTGCACAGTTTCTCTGGTGGCAGTCGCTGTCGACCGCATAGCTACCTGGTTGTGTTTTGATCTTGCTTCCATCTCCGCCTTGTTATCAGCGCCTAACTGTGGTGCGAACAAAAGGCGTAATGGATAGCGAATCTCCAGTGCACACGCGTGGAAGTTACCCAAGAAGTGTTTCGAACACTTTTGGTGTAAGGAGGCGAAAAGGAGCTCTGACTGTGCCTCTCTTAGGAAGAGCATCTGGGGGGCGCGCGCCCCTGCTCGGTAGCCCCGGGGTGACCAAATCGTTTCTAAATTGACGTCATCAGTGCCACTAATACCCTTTTTCGGTGCTGCTGGCCTCTTCAGGGCCAGAAATTCAATTCTGTCTTCATTCTGTACACTCAGCGGGCAAGAAGCCGGATCAACAACAATTGCCTGTGATTGCGTAAGGGTCTAATTCGACGGCCTGTAACTCCTAGGGGAACAAAATTATGCAATATGTTTTTGGTGATTGTGAAAGCCAATGTGAAGGAGAATAAGTGTACAAAGCTTAAAAAATATCAAAAATGTTTTTTTTTTAAATTGTCGTCAGAAGTTCCGACTGTTCGGTGGTTTTTTGAAGTTAGCCCGCCCGTATCTCTTTATTGAAAAGTCGTATAAATATAAGCTTTTGCAGTTTGACAAACGAGTATGCTTAAAACGTAATGCGGAATTTTCGACGCTCTGCCACAAGCCTTTTTTGAGATATAAGCCCGCAAAGTGGACAGAAAAATCCTTCCTGGGCTGATTTTGAGGATTTTTATAAATATATGTACACCCCATAAAGAGCAAAAATAATTTAACACAAGCAGCAGTATGCATGTAATTAATTAAATAAATTTCAGCCACCTATCCTTAGTATAGTTTGTGTAATTAGTAACCAAGGTTGGCCAAAACAGAAGAGCAGGTAAGCGCGGCACTCCACCTCTTCGTCATTATTGACTCCCGGCGCTTCAAAAAAATTTTTGCTAGCAAAGCCAACTGCGGATCTCTTCTTTCCACTCATCGGGCAGCAATATATAAAATTTTGAAAGAAATGAAGAGGGTGACCAGCCATGCTTTGTTCGATCTTACGTGGAATCACCCTTCAGCGTTTCGCGCGCGCCACTAGGAGCACGAATTTAAAGTCTCACGGTCAGCTGTTATGCAAGCAAGCAAGGATAGACGAAGAGCCGGCGTCCAAGGTAAAAAAAAGACGGCTGAAGTAAACGGCGGTTGGCGATGGTCAGGCTGCAGTCAAATTGTATTTTTTTTCCATACAGGTATCAGTGGTGTGCTACGATTGAGAAGGCGAAACGTGCTCGCAATATAGAAACAATGCATGTTAACACACTGAGGTATCCTATTCGAGCAGATGAGTCGGCTTGCAACCGCAAAAATCCTGATGTGAAGAAAAGCTTAGTGGTTTCCGTATGTGAGGGTCGCCGACGACGTACAGGTAGCATGAATACGCGGCGGGTCATCACGTGCTGCGCTGTCCATCGAGGCAAGGACTTGTGTTTTCGTGGTTTGGATTCACTATTAGAGGCTACGCTGACGCCCCATTTTTCTTCCTCGTTTCCTGTTCAGCGAACTGCTTGTCAAAGCAGCACGCTAAATGTACCGCTGTTATTAAGGGGGCATCGCGGTTTCTAAGCCAAGCGTGTGGTTAAATGGCTTCCTTTGATATTGCCTTTTATATAAGAATAGAATGTTGACGTAGGAGCGAAAAGATTCCAAAGCCATAAGCTGAGTACGCGCCATCTCTTATTTTAGGCGGCAAGGTAAATTGATTTGTACTGCCCGACAACATACTGTTAGGAGATATCGAACTGCGGAGCGAAAGAAAAAAGAAACAATTTGGAAACGTTTTTCATAATGAAAACACAAATTACGTTGATAAAAGTTCCTGCTTTGAAAGTTCTTATGCTTCGCAAGTACATACGCTTTACTGTTCATTATTTCTCATTGTAAGAGAAGCACGCAAAAGGTGCCGTTGTTTGTTATGCAGACACGGTGGTTTCTAAGCTAAGCGTACAGTTAAATGTGTCCCAGTGTTGTTATCGCTTTTTATATAGGAAACGGAAGTTGAGGTAGGAACGAAAAGATAGAAAAACCACAAGCTGCTCACGCGCTACCTTTTATTTTACGCGGCAAGTCAAGGTGGTTTGTGTTTCCCGCCAGCAAGCCATAACGAGAAGGCGAATCACGAAGCAATAGAAGGGCAGTGGTGGGACTCAAATTCAAAAATGTTTTTCTCAAAGAATACGAAAATTACCTTGATTAAACTTGCTCTTTCGAAAGCGCTTGCATTGCTCCACTACATGCCCTGTTCTGATTATTTTTTCATGGACCACCTTAGGGTGCAATTGACGCCTAAACACAGGAGAAAATGGCGTTTTTGTCAAGTTTACACATTTATTTCAGAGCCTTTGCACAGCGCACAGACAAAAATGATTTTTTATACTATTGTACCTCTCATGTAGAGTTGCAAAAAATATTTGCAGGTTTTCTTGCGCAATTGTTTTTCAGAAAAGAAATTCCCAAAAACGCTGCAATTTCACCATTTTCGCCTCAGTCCTAAGCAGTGAGGAACATGAACATAATTTGTGAAAGATTTTTATAAGTGAAGATACATGCAAATAGAATGCAAAAATGCATATTTGGAAACGATTGGCACATTGGTTGACTTTCAGGAATTCTTTTTCTGGTGCCTTGTTTTCCGCCGTTCTGCGAAATTCAAGTGACCCTCACGAGCTTAAAAAATTTTCCCTGCTCAAAATATTTCTGGAAAGTGCTGTGGAAGTAAGGCTCACTTCCCTGTAATTTTTTGGAATTTTTTGAAGGAAGTTCATTTTTGCCGAGCGCCACAGCTGGGGCAGTTGGCGTGGAATGACCCTTATGCTTTGTGTAGCTTCAGCTATCATAGCTAACGTAGGTGAACACCTGTTGTGCGCAGATGAACACCGTTGTGCGATTGCCTTGGCAATCAAAACCTTTTCTCGTAATAAACTTCTAACATCTGCTCGTAATCACCAGCATGTGTAGGTGGCCCACATTTCCTATTGGTGTCCATTAAAGACTGCTACTATTGCGCAGGTGCGGTGTGCCAGAAAAGGTTTAAAAACCTGAAGGACACATTCACAAAAACAAAAACTCTGATAAAAGATAGCATGAGAAGTGGAGCCGGAACAAGTGATGTCCCACTTGTCAAGTGGAGGTTCTTCGAGGCAATGACTCCGATCATGGAAGTGCTTCATCGAGAGCCAATGTAAGTTAAACGTGGAATCTTTCAAGCCCAGTGAACCTGTTGCTTAAGATTCCTTCGTTCTTATTTTGTGTGCTGTGACAAGGTCACTTGCTCAGAATTGTCTGGTCTGCTTGCCAAAAATGAGGGTATTAATACTGTTGCAATATGCAAGCTGCTTGTTTCAGGAGGAACGAAGAACACAGAGGTCTTCTGCTCTAGAATGCTCATTTCATGCTTTTACTCTTTCAGCTTGTGCAGCAACATTGAGTTCGGCTCTCTTGAGAGGTGAGTGAATGAGGGAGAACTGCATGTTTTTCATTGCATTTGCCAAATGCATATCTTAAAGCTAGGTTATCACAAGGCAAATACTTTGACCTTGGTGAAGTGCACGATGACAGTTTTATCACATTTACATGACAGTTTAGCATCAACTAGAAAAAAAATGAGATTAAAAGGCTGCCACCACTCTCTTTGCCTTTCATGCTTTTGGACTCTTGGCGTAAATGCTTCACCTCACATGTTGTTATGTTGTAACAGTTGCACAATTTATCAGCAATGGACTGGCACACCTGGCTACGCTTTGCAGTCTCTCCTCATGTATGTGCTAGTTTTCAACTTCTGAGGTAGTAGGGTCATTCCACGCCAACTGCCCCAGCTGTGGCGCTCGACAAAAATGAACTTCTTCTGAAAATTTCCAAAAAATTACAGGGAAGTGAGCCTTACCTCCACAGCACTTTCAGGAAATATTTTGAGCAGGAAAAATTTTTTAGGCTCGTGAGGGTCATTTGAATTTCGCAAAACGGCGGAAAACAAGGCGCCAGACAAAAAATTCCTGAAGATCAACCAATGTGCCAATCGTTCACAAATATGCATTTTTGCATTCTCATAGCATTTATCTTCACTTATAAAAATGTTTTACAAATTATGTTCATGTTCCTCACTGCATAAGACCGAGGTGAAAACGGTAAAATTGCAGCGTTTTTGGGAATTTTTTCCTGAAAAACAATTTTGCAAGAAAACCAGAAAATATCTTTGTACAACTGTACATGACAGGTACAATAGTATAAAAAATCATTTCTGCCTATGTGCTGTGCAGAGGCTCTGAAATAAATGTGTAAACTTGACAAAAACGCCATTTTCCCCTATGTTTAGGCGTCAATTGCACCCTAAGGTGGTCCATGAAAAAATAATCAAAACAGGGCATGTAGTTGAGCAATGTAAGCGCTTTCGAAAGAGCAAGTTTCATCGAGGTAATTTTTGTCTTCTTCGAGAAAAAAATTTTTGAAGTTGAGTCCCACCACTGTCCTTCTATTGCTCCGTGATTCGCCTTCTCCTTATGGCTTGCTGGCGGGAAACACAAACCACCTTGCCTTGCCGCGTAAAATAAAAGGTAGCGCGTGAGCAGCTTGTGGTTTTTCTATCTTTTCGTTCCTACCTCAACTTCCTTTTCCTATATAAAAAGCGATAACAGCACAGGGACACATTTAACTGTACGCTTGGCTTAGAAACCACCGTGTCTCCATAACAAACAACGGTACTTTTTGCGTGCTCCTCTGACATGAGAAATAATGAGCAGTAAAGCGTATGTACTTGCGAAGCATAAGAACTTTCAAAGCAGCAACTTTTATCAACGTAATTTGTGTTTTCATTATGAAAAACATTTCCAAATTCTTCCTCTTTTTTTCGCTCCGCAGTTTGATATCTCCTAACAAGATGTTGTCGGGCAATACAAATCAATTTACCTTGCCGCGTAAAATAAGAGATGGCGTGTCCGCAGCTTGTGGCTTTGGAATCTTTTCGTTCCTACGTCAACATTCTATTCCTATGTAAAAGGCCAATATCAAAGGAAGGCATTTAACCCCACGCTTGGCTTAAAAACCGCGATGCCCCCTTAATAACAGCGGTACATTTAGCGTGCTGCTTTGACAAGCAGTTCGCAGAACAGGAAACGAGGAAGAAAAATGGGGCGTCAGCGTAGCCTCTAATTGTGAATCCAAGCCACGAAAACACAGGTCCTTGCCTCGATGGACAGCGCAGCACGTGATGACACGCCGCGTATTCATGCTACCTGTACGTCTTCGGCGACCCTCACAAACAGAAACCACAAAGCTTTTCTTCACATCAGGATTTCTACGGTTGCAAGCCGACTCATCTGCTCGAATAGAATATCTCAGTGTGTTAACATCCATTGTTTCTATATCGCGAGCATATTTCGCGTTCTCAATCATAGCACACCACTGATACCTGTATGGAACAAAAAAAAAATACAATTTGATTGCAGCCTGACCAGCGCCAACCGTCGTTTACTCCAGCCGTCTTTCTTTTACCTTGGACGCCGGCTCTTCGTCTATCCTTGCTTGCTTGCATAACAGCTGACCATGAGACCTTAAATTCGTGCTCCTAGTGGCGCGCATGAAACGCTGAAATTGATTTGAGGCCCATTGTGAAACTACACGCGTGGGAGGTTGCATATGAATATTTGCATTAGCACTTGATGCGCGACGTACAGGCAGCGTTGTACACGTTCCTCCAAAACAGGATCGAAAACTCATTCCTTCTCAATTTTGTTTGTTGTTGTTTTGTGGGGTTTTACGTCCGAAAAGCAGCTCTGATTATGAGAGACGCCGTAGTGGACGGCTCCGGAAATTTCGACCACCTGGGGTTCTTTAACGTGCACTGACATAGCAGAGTACACGGTCCTCAACATTTCACCTCCATCGAAATGCAGCCGCCGCGGCCGGGATTCGATCCCGCGACCCTCGGATCAGCAGCCGAGTGCCCTAGCCACTAGACCACAGTGACCGGGTATCTCAATTTCGTGGCGAGTTCCCATTACAAGTTCGCTTAACAGAAAAGGAACGCGTCCAGTTACATTTCGAAAATTGGAACGTGTCGTTACATTAACGTGACATTTGATTTATAAAATTGAAGATCAATCCTGAGGCAAACTAAAGTGAACGTATTAAATCTCGCAGCTACCTATGTATAATTGAAGAATTTCAACGTCACTGGCGCCATGTTATGTGGAGTCAAAGAGAGAGAGAGAGAGCAAACATTTATTTTAACGAAGTGAGGGATCTTCCTCGTAGGGTGGAGCCCTTAGTTCAGGGCCCCATTGGCTCGCGCCACTCCACGTGCTCGCTGGATCAGCCGACGCTGCTCCTGCGGCGCTGAGCTGGTCAGCGCAGTCTCCCAGGAGGAATGTGATGGTGATGGGATAGGGGAGTCAAAGAAACATTCAAAGAAACGCTGCGAGGCAAATATTTTCAAGGAGCATCGAACATACAACGGACAACTCCACTGCAACTTTGGCGCTAGTCTATTACAAGTGCAACACTTTCCACTTCAGTCTTCAGATGCGTAGCTAGGATACTGCGCCTCCAATATGCAAATAGATATATAGTTACTCACATGCACCAGTGCATTAACAGCGGTGCATTTGACACTAAAAGCTAGTAATAGACCTTTTGATTTAGGATAGCATATAAAGATTTGTGCCTGACCGATGCCACTGCGCGCAAATACTGGAACAAGACGCCCTAATGTCGTCAGCCATCCCGATTCTAAACGATTTTGCTCAAAATTGGTGGCGCTTGTACCATTTTAATAAACTATTTGGCAATTCTGGACATATTGCTTTTACTTAGTTCTCGCACTTTAAAGTACTTGTGATATACTGAACTTTTTTTGTTAATTATAGCTGAGTTGAGTGTATGCCGGCGTGAGAAATTTTAATAATGCTATCTTGTGCGTTTACCTCCGAATTAAATAACACGGGACTGTTTTCTTCTTTTCTTTGTGGCATTACAAATAAGCATTATCTGATATAGAAACAATGCATGTTAACACACTGAGATATTCTATTCGAGCAGATGAGTCGGCTTGCAACCACAAAAATCCTGATGTGAAGAAAAGCTTAGTGGTTTCCGTTTGTGAGGGTCGCCGACGACGTACAGGTAGCATGAATACGCGGCGTGTCATCACGTGCTGCGCTGTCCGTCGAGGCAAGGACCTGTGTTTTCGTGGCGTGGATTCACAATTAGAGGCTACGCTGACGCCCCATTTTACTTCCTCGTTTCCTGTTCTGCGAACTGCTTGTCAAAGCAGCACGCTAAATGTACCGCTGTTATTAAGGGGGCATCGCGGTTTTTAAGCCAAGCGTGGGGTTAAATGCCTTCCTTTGATATTGGCCTTTTACATAAGAATAGAATGTTGACGTAGGAACGAAAAGATTCCGAAGCCATAAGCTGCGGACACGCCATCTCTTATTTTACGCGGCAAGGTAAATTGATTTGTATTGCCCGACAACATCTTGTTAGGAGATATCAAACTGCGGAGCGAAAAAAAGAGGAAGAATTTGGAAATGTTTTTCATAATGAAAACACAAATTACGTTGATAAAGGTTGCTGCTTTGAAAGTTCTTATGCTTCGCAAGTACATACGCTTTACTGCTCATTATTTCTCATGTCAGAGGAGCACGCAAAAGGTACCGTTGTTTGTTATGGAGACACGGTGGTTTCTAAGCCAAGCGTACAGTTAAATGTGTCCCTGTGCTGTTATCGCTTTTTATATAGGAAACGGCAGTTGAGGTAGGAACGAAAAGATAGAAAAACCACAAGCTGCTCACGCGCTACCTTTTATTTTACGCGGCAAGGCAAGGTGGTTTGTGTTTCCCGCCAGCAAGCCATAACGAGAAGGCGAATCACGAAGCAATAGAAGGGCAGTGGTGGGACTCAAATTCAAAAATGTTTTTCTCAAAGAATACGAAAATTACCTTGATTAAACTTGCTCTTTCGAAAGCGCTTACATTGCTCAACTACATGCCGTGTTTTGATTATTTTTTCATGGACCACCTTAGGGTGCAATTGACGCCTAAACATAGGGGAAAATGGCGTTTTTGTCAAGTTTACACATTTATTTCAGAGCCTCTGCACAGCACATAGGCAGAAATGATTTTTTATACTATTGTACCTGTCATGTACAGTTGTACAAAGATATTTTCTGGTTTTCTTGCAAAATTGTTTTTCAGGAAAAAATTCCCGAAAACGCTGCAATTTTACCGTTTTCACCTCGGTCTTATGCAGTGAGGAACATGAACATAATTTGTAAAACGTTTTTATAAGTGAAGATAAATGCTATGAGAATGCAAAAATGCATATTTGTAAACGATTGGCACATTGGTTGATCTTCAGAAATTTTTTGTCTGGCGCCTTGTTTTCCGCCGTTTTGCGAAATTCAAATGACCCTCACGAGCCTAAAAAATTCTTCCTGCTCAAAATATTTCCTGAAAGTGCTGTGGAAGTAAGGCTCACTTCCCTGTAATTTTTTGGAAATTTTCGGAAGAAGTTCATTTTTGTCGAGCGCCACAGCTGGGGCAGTTGGCGTGGAATGACCCAGTATCAATGCGGCATCACTCCTGCTTATACTCCACCTAGAGAATTGCCAACCAAGCCAATTCCTACCAGATGTACAGCCTCAAAAGACATCTATCACAGTCATTTCAGTAGTGGTCAGTGCAGTGGCGCATAGGGTCGAATCCTTACTATGGCCACTTTTTTTTTAGTTAGGCAAGGATAATATACTTTGTGTGCTGTTTAACAGCATAAAGAGCCAAAATTCTTTTTAAATAAATACGCACTTGCTTGTGTATGCCTTGCATATGTATGATGGCGTGGGTAATAAAAAGCGTTGGTTTTCTTAGTCACACAATTACCGCTCTACATAGCCTATGCTACCAAATCATTATGCACACTACATAGTTTACACTGCCATTTTTTGCTGTAACTGACAAAGTATGAGCAGCATGTAAAAGTTCAGCATGATTTATTTGTGCCTTCTACAGTGTGCAGACTGAAAAAGCTGGGAGCCAGGATGCAGAATCCACTCCTACTGAAGCAGATGACTTTCAGGACTGGCCGGTGCCCGACGCTCCCGACAGTCCAGTGGACACAGAGGGCCAGACAGAATCTGCCAGCAGGACAACGGAAAGGTAAAATCAGTTACTTCATGGTATTCTCAGACAGCAAGAAAACTTTTTCAGGTCACCTGAGCATGCAGGTGATGTTGAGCCAGAGGTGGATGCAGCAGAAATGTATGCCATATTTGGTTATTCTCTGCTTGCTTATGTTCATATTTTAAAAAAGTTCCTCACCCATTCCTTTTTCTTCAATAGGGCACCAAGACCACGAAAGAGAGCAAGACCAAGAAGTGTACAGCGGTAAAGAAAACTTCCAGATTGGACATTGTAACACCAGTGGAAACAGGACGGCAGCTTAAGGCATAGAAGTATGCTAGTCAGCACAGCTGCCTTGTGTTTCACATTTCCACTGCTGTTACAATGTACCTTAACCTAACGTGCAGATTTACCCTCTAGTGGTTAAGGTGTTCCTTTCTTTCAGTCCTGACGACAGTGCTATTTCAACTGCCAGCGTTGCAGCTGCATGCCTCGACCATCTAAAGAATGTTGCCGCAGAAAGGCAACAAAAGGGACACACAGAAGACCACATATACCATTATTGCATGGCAGCTGCTGGCTTCATTAGAACATTGCCACCTGATGATCAATTTGACACTATCTGTGCAATACAAGCAATAATAAAAGATTAAGTTCTTGAGGTCAGGGGCCGTACCTCTGACCACTAGTCTAAATGGCAGGGTACAGAGATTGTGATTTCTTTTCCTATTAGTATACTGTATCATTGTGCGTGCATAACTGTGAAGTACAAAGCTTTCCACCAGTACTGCTAAATTTTCCTCTCATATTGTTTAAGAAAGCACTTTAATTTTTTTCTTCAAGGGCTCTGTAACTTGTCGTTTTGAACCTGGCATGGCATCTTGTTTTTAATATTATTTATAGCATTGTGTGTATTCTAGCTACAGTAAAACCTCGTCATAACTAAGTTGACGGGGGAGCGGTAATTACTTCGTTATAACCATTGCTTCGTTATAACAAATATCAATTTCATCTATAGGAATTTCAAGGGAAATCTTTCAAGGGAAATGCTTAGTTATATCCGGGTTGGTTATAACGAGGTTCTACTGTAGTTGAAATATGGGCTAGGAATGGTCAAAGCTAGTCATTCTGTTAAGATAAGCACAAGATATAAAGCTCCCCGTTGTTTTGAAATACCCCTGTCATGCATGTTAAGCAAAATACCTAAAATATGGGCTAAGAGTGCTCATAATTTATCAATTTACAGACAGAACTGCAGAGCAATAAGTTATCTTATTGTTGGAAAGGCATCTATAATGTCTACTCAGCAACTTTGTGTTGCATGCACCAAAGCACAATTTTTAGCCATTCCTATTATATGCCAAAGTGCCTTAACCCTGATTTTTATGCTTGAAAGAAGGGCTCAGGAGTAGCAAAACTAGTCATTGTGTACAGATTTTTTTCCAAGTTTTCCTCTCAATCGCGTCAAAGTTACTTTTCTATATGGGCTGCTGAGCGGTTGCAGCTAGTAATTATGTTCACTGAACTGTGCCGTTCAAAGCTTTACAGTAATTTTTTATTTCTTAACCTTTTCAGTGACTTGTGCTACTATGAATACATTGAAATGTGGGCTGATGAGTGATAGCAGCTAGTCATTGTGTTCACAGAACTGTGCAGAACAAAGTTTTCCGGTTTATTTTTTAACCTTTTCAGTCACTCGTGCTACTCTGTATACGTGTAAATGTGGGCTGATGAGTGGTCGTAGCAAGTAATTCCGCTCACAGAACTGTGCCGTACAAAGCTTTCGAGTAAACTACTTTTTTAACCTTTTCAGTCATTGGTGCCACCCTGAATCTATTGATATGTGCCCTGATGAGTGGTCAGAGGTAGTCATTGTATTCACAGAACTGTGCTGGGCAAAGTTTTCCAGTTGTTTATTTTTTAACTCTTTAAGTCACTCCTGCTACCCTGTATACGTGTAAATGTGGGATGATGAGTGGTCGCAGCAAGTCATTCCGCTCACAGAACCGTGCCGTACAAAGCTTTCGAGTAAACTACTTTTTTAACCTTTTCAGTCATTGGTGCCACCCTGAATCTATTGATATGTGCCCTGATGAGTGGTCAGAGGTAGTCATTGTATTCACAGAACTGTGCTGGGCAAAGTTTTCCAGTTGTTTATTTTTTTAACCTTTTCAGTCACTCGTGCTACCCTGTATACGTGTAAATGTGGGATGATGAGTGATTGCAGCTAGTCATTGTGTTCACAGAACTCTGCCGGACAAATCTTTCTAGTTGTTTATTTTTTAATCTTTTCAGTCGCTCGTGCTACTCTGTATATACTTAAATGTGGGCTGATGAGTGTTTACAGCTAGTCATTCCGCTCACAGAACTGTACTGTACAAAGATTTCAAGTAAACTACTTTTTTAACCTTTTCAGTCGCTGCTGCCACTCTGAATCTATTGATGAGTGGTCAGAGGTAGTCATTGTGTTCACAGAACTTTGCCGTACAAAGTTTTCCAGTAATTTATTTTTTAACCTTTTCAGTCACTTGTGCTATTATAAATCTATTGATATGTACCCTGATGAGTGGTCAGAGGTAGTCATTGTGTTCACAGAACTGTGGTGGACAAAGCTTTCCAGTAGTTTATTTGTTAACCTTTTCAGTCACTCGTGCTACTCTGTGTACATGTAAATGTGGGGTCACAGCAAGTCATTCTGCTCACAGAACTGTGCCATACAAAGCTTTTGAGTAAACTACTTTTTTAACCTTTTCAGTCACTTGTGCCACTCTGAATCCATTGACATGTGGGCTGATGAGTGGATGGAACTAGTCATTGTGTCCACAGAACTGTGTGAAGCTTTTCAGTTTATTTCTTTTTGTTTTCCTGTTGCACATGTGCAAGATACTTAATACACTAGCGAAATAGTGGTTGTAACTTAGACTTTTGTACAGAGAGGTGCACAGCAACAATTTTTTAAAGATATACATGCACTGACTGTGCATAGCACGTTCCTGACTTTGATATTTGCACTTTTTGATATTACGCATTATCCACGATTGAAGTGAGGGCTGTTAATGCTGAAACAGTCCTGCCATGCACTCAACTTCTTGGTAAGGTCTGCACGTGATCTCCACAGGTACATTTTTAAAGCTATACTGTGTTTATAATGCTATACAGTTTATGCTTCACAATGTTGTATATTTGACAATGTGACAGTACGCGTACCTGTGATGTTAATAAAAACTGCTTATGTGCTTGTGATGTGGGGTTTCTTATGATGCGCTCTTGCCAGGGGACACTGCCATGATCAGTGATGAAGTAGTCGCATAGCTTGTCTCTCATGTCATAGGCTTGCCTAAGGCACAGAAACATATAGCGAGTGAGTATTCTTGACTAAGCTCATTAGTTGTGCACAGTGAGAATGACTTCCAAATGAAAGTACTGACAAGGACAGAATAGAGTTGACATACTGTTACAGTTGCTATTATGGTAATGTGTTCTCTCTTGTCCTCGTCAACATTTTGTACTGTAAATTGTTAAAATGCATAGTGAAAACTGTAGTTAGACAACAGGAATGTGTGTTAGAAATACATTGTTCAAACACACTTGCCCACACCATTTTTGGTCAAGAACATCACAAAGCTATTATGCTACTGTATCAGTCAGTATACTAGTTTTGCAGCCACAAATACTTCCAGAACATCTTGAGCTCTTCACATGCCACTTGAAACGAATTATTTTGGAGAGCTCCTGTATTTAACTTGCGCAAACAAACATTTTCGGCTCATTTTGAGCAACATGCTTAGATGAGGCTAATGGAGAACAAAACATCACTGTTTTCTGCATATTTTGATGCTGAAGTTCTCCTGTTTTTATCTGCTTTGATGTAGAGCCATCAGAATGCTTAGCTTACGAATGCTCAACAGCCTGGCCTGGACTGTTGTGTACTGAAGCCAGCGCTGCGAAGTGTTATTCAGTATGTTTGCTGCAGTTGACAATAGCTGGGGCTGTCAATAGTCAGCTCACTTTCCCTGGTGGTCAGACACAAGTGAAAGACAAGTCGACCAGTCAAATGTAGCTGTGAATGACGTGGATCGAGCTGCACTCCAGCTATTGTCAGTCGACGCAAACATACCTAGGTACGCTTATGCAGCACTGCCGTCAGTCCAAGCCAGTACAGCCAGGCTGCTAAGCATTTGTGTAGTGTGTGCTGACGGCTCTACATGAAATTTGTTTTGCAGAACATTCTAACTTTGGCTAAAAGAAACTATCCACAAGTGAACGAGGATTCAACGTTATTAACCCTGAAAGTAAAACCATGTTGAGATAAAAGTGCACGATGCACAAAAGTGATGCTATATGCAAAGAAAAAGTTCTTTTAGCAGCACCTATATTCAGTTCTGAGCTAATAATGGTTTTCATAATGTTTAAACACTCATACATTCACTTTTTCTAATGCACAAGGATATAAGAAGTACAATACCATTTTTATATCACCAATACCGGGTTGTGTGACAGCCTGAACTGCTTATTGCAGACAAAGCATCCTCACTGCCTCCTTCAGCTCTCCAGTTGCCCTCAGTGAGCTGCCCTTGCCAATCCTCGCTGTCAGCACTGCCAGATGGACAATATGCTGCCCGAGATGCAGGGGACTCGCACAACAAAAAATTGTGTAGTGTTACACAGGCGCACACAATGTTCCGAATGTTGCATTCCTTGGCTTTAAATGGTCTTCGAAGGATACGCCACCTTTGAGCCATGATGCCAAAGGCATTTTCAACAACTCTTCGTGCTCGGCTGAGTCTATAGTTAAAAATTCTTCTCTTGTGCAACTCTTGAAAAGCGTGATGACCATCAGATGTGTCGGTGAACAAGGATGGAAGGGCTGCATTGCACAACATAAACCTAGCATAAAAAAAGCTTGCAAGAGATCACAATGGCACTACAAGAACACACAGCACGAATGGCTTCGAGAAAGATTTTAGTGACTTACATTTCCGAGAATAAGGCCTCATCATAAAGGTTTTCAAAGGAAACGCTTCATCTCCCACAAAAAAAAAAATGGCATGCTGCCAATGTTGCCTATCTCGGCATCTCTGGGAATTCCCATTTCATTGTCCATGATCAAGTTTTGCAGCCTGCTGGCGGTGCAAATTTTAACTAAATAGTTAAACAAGATGATTTAAGTAAGTGCACACTTTGTGCTACACTTTGCTAATGAAATATTAACAAAAATTTATTAATATGAGCATACTTGCAGCGTTCAGCGTGCGGTATAGTGGAATGTTATACTGTATTAAATGGTAGTCGAAGGTTGCGTGAGCAACGTCACTTATAACATTAAAAGAACCGAGTTATTTCTCTCAGAATTTTTGAAATACAACTTTTGCTTCTTGAAAACAATGCCTACACTACTCCATAAATTTCTGCAATGCTGCTGATGTTCACTGTGTGTGTAACAGACCTTTTCGCATAATATCCCAGTTTGCACACTTATATCTCCTAAATTGGTAAATGATGAGAGACAGCTATGGAAAATTCCTTTAGCAGCAGCATTTCTTTGCCCTCACTCAGCCTAAATATTCCAGGACATCCCAACACTTGTCAATTCCTGTGAACTAAAAAACGGGGGTTGTAGAGCTACCTTTTGGTAAAAGTCATTGCTGTACTTCACCGACATTCCATAGTGGTGCTTGCTATCTAGTACAGCGCTTGTTTTCTTTAGTACACAGCTGCACTGAATTCATTGGACTGGATGAGCAAGTCAAGAACACGAGAAAATTTCGTGTGCACATCGCAGGATCTTATTTTTTGTTGCACTAGTTGATTGACATATCAATTACAAAAGTGTATGCACCCCTTTTATAATTGTGTATGCACCCCTCACGTACATACACTGAAAAGGGCAGACAAAGCCCATGCCTATCTTGTCTGTCCTTTATGTGCGAATATAGGAGGCCCCATAGCTTAAGGCCTTCTATATTAAAATCTATATTAAAACAATATTAGGAGACACAGCTTATACCTTGAGCCACTCAGCAGCAGACGATGGGTACATCACATACAACGGTCCAACGACTTCCCATATCGCTTGGCACACTTCTGACACAATGCCGCAAGCAGTAGAGCGTCCTGCTAGGAAATTGAATGAAGACGTCCGAAGAGTCTCTCCTGCAGCCAAAAATCTGAAGCAAAAGAGAGAACATGACATTCCGTGACGCTTCATCTTGGTCCTTCGAGGGCACGAAAGCACTGTCCAAGAGCTGCCTGCCAAAACGAGGCCATCACAGTGCACTTACCTCATTGCCAGAGCTAGGCGATGTTCCGGTGGAATTGCCTTGCGAAACCTCGTATCAGTCTTCCTTATTCGAGAAGCCACCAGTTTCAGAAGCGTCTCGAAACTTCCTGGTGGCATCCTCAGGTAGCTAGCAAAAAAGAGTATGGTGCGAGTACTTGAAAAATAAAAAGAAAAACATGCTAAACGGCAGTTTCACACCGAGCGAGTCAGACTTGGCAATGCACGATAGCAATGTGTCAACGTTACTCACTCCCGATAGTACTCGACGTCCCGGGATCGCAGATGAGGCAACAAAGTGTTGGCATGCACCAGCATAGCACGCTTTTGCAAGGCAGGGCGTATCCACCATCGCCGCTTTGCTGGCGTCCGCTTCTTTCGTTGCTCCTCGTGCATTTCAAGGAAGCATGTAGCTAAAACTATGGAAGCTATTTCTTCCTCTTCTTCCATAATTAGCAACAGGTGAACAAGGACAAGTAGCAGACGAGAAACGAAGTGGCGCGAAACCGCTGATACCGAAGAAGGATGGATGAATAATTAAGTGTGTTGTTTGAAATGGTACGTAGACGAGCGCCGCCACACGGACAAATGTGGTTGTTGCGGCGAAAGCGGCGGCGGCGCCGC